>BGPR01006534.1:0-79479 GCA_013235015.1 Araneus ventricosus
TCGTCTGAAGTTTTACTACAGCGAGTTCTTGAGATACAACAAAGTATTCTTTTTTTATTCCGTGATTGCTCATCGTATTAGCGGTAAGTACTTTTTTCTATTTTGGTTCTTTTTTTGATATTTTAATTTTTCAAAGTGTTCTACTGATGCTTTCACTATATATATATATATATCTAACTGCAGAGTAATTGAATGATTTTTTTTCGACGCTTTCGTCCACAATAGAATGATTTTAATAAAAGTAATAATAGTTTATAATAATAATTATCATCACTTATTTTTGTGATTTTGAGAAACATAACTATTAAAACTATCACAAAGAGGACTCGTTCTCTTGATTTAATATATCACTTACAAGCAAAGACAAATGTATTGTTTCGAATTAAATATTGTTCAAGAAAATAAACGTCCCCCACCCTCTGTCATTTTCTGTAGATTTTAAAAATAATGATAGAACTTTGTTATTTGTAGAAATTTTCTAATAAAAATTAATCACTTAAATAAAACATGATAATAAAGGTAGCAATGTATCAATAATTTTTCTTAGCATCCCTTATGGTATCTCGTGTAAATATCATGATCGATTTCAATCATATTGGCAATATGCATGACATCGGCATAATATAATAAACTGCCCACACATTTTATAATTTGATGAGATTGTTTTCAGTTTACTACAAAATATTATGCATATTAACTGTTCCTTTTAACCCTCTGCTGCGCAGTGTGCCAGCTGATGGCACACCTAATTTCACTCGCTTCTCAACCGTTAAATTCAACTACAAATGGAAAATAATAGGTTGAGGATAGGGCTAATAGCACTCCTTTTAGAATGTATAGACTTATGAAATTTCGTTTCGGAATAGGAATTATTAGAGATAAAGTTTGGGAAAATTCCTTTTTTTTCAGTTCTGGACGTTTACAATTTTAGCAAATTAACTCGAAAATTTCTCTCCAATATTCTTGAAGTTTTAATTTATAATTTTCTGTAAGATTCAACAATATTTTTTGAGTGTATCAATGTGGTTGTATCTAAGGGGGGGTTCTCATATGAGGGGGTGACCCTAAAGGGGGACAACCCCAACCCCTCCTCTGAATGAAGAAAGTTTTTAAAAAATTATTTTGTAGAATCTATGTCTAGACAATAAACTAAACCCATTCATGATGTTTTTTCATCATATTTGAAATTTTAATGCTTCATTGCTTCAAGGGTTAGTGAAGTTTCTTTTAAGAAACTTGTCTAAAGATTTACCCCCCCCCTTGGGTGCTTACGTAATATTTGAACGGCCCCATTTAAAAGATATTTTTTAATGATATTTTCCTCTAACATACAAGAAAATAAATATTCAGGGAATTTTTTTTATGCTATTAATGCATGATACAGTAATAAACTATCAAAAGTCAAGAAGAAAGTCTTACAATTTCAGTCTCAAGATTCAATTTTCGATTGAAAAATTTTCTAAATTTATTTTACAACTAAAATCACAGCTATAAAAATTATAACAGTGGGTCTTTGGTTACCTATAAAATTTTAACCTCTTATTGCTTAGCTGTCAAAACCTAAGCAAGTTTCAAAACTAAAATTATCTCCCAATATTTATTAAATTTAATTTTGTAAAAAAATTACTTTTTCGAAATTTATTACCAAACCGTTTCACTAATATTATACAATTAGCAGATTAGTCACATTACTTTGATCTACTGGGCAAATTCCAATATGAGAACTATGCAGCTACGGACAACATTTTGCATGTTTTTCTAACTCCTTCAAATATATTCCCTAAATTTGCATCTTTTCTTTATGCATTAATTTCATTAAAATGGGTCATTTCTGTTATTTTTCACTTTGAAAAATGTTCGACCCTTATTACGACTTAACCCTTTGGGGTACAAAAGATAATAAGTTGCATAATTATACACATGTGAGTGTAAGGATTGACGTAGCGCTTTAGGAAGCTGAAAAATATTGTTATTAACCCCTTAAAGAGTCGCATTTTTTCCCCCGTCTCATAAGATGGACCCCTCTTGTTTTGGAAAGGGGCTGTCGTTTTCATTCATCTAAGAAGGCATAGAACACTTGAGATGCTTATGGATTCTACGTGACTTTTGTGTCAAATTATAAATCTAATTAATGATTAAATTTTAGTTTATAAGCCTAAAAATACGATAATTCGATGCGCGTCAATATGTTTCAATTCCTAAAAATTAATCTGTGTATTTTTGCTATTATATGGTTTTTATAATAAGCGCTATTCAGCAAGAGTGCGTAAAAGAGGCAACATTCAGAGTGGTTCAGAAAATAACCCACCATGATTCAAAGTTTGGTTATATTAGCTTCCCGTTTTGAAGCAACACGAGAGCTAGTAATTTTGAACCTCGGTCAAGTGACGAGGACGACACACCTCTGAAAACACCCCCTCTCCAAACTACCGCACCAAACCAGCGAGAGAACATTTGACCCCCTACGTATGATTTAATATGCAACGGGCCCAATACACGGCGGATCTTCAGTGGAATCGGGTTTCGAACCTCGAACCCTCCGGCCCCAAAGCCGAGACCTTACTACTAGGCCACCGCGACCTCTTGGACAATTAGGAGACAATTGTTATTTTAAATGCAGCTAATCTACTTTGAGGTCTGTCTTCTCGGAAATGAATCTCATGGACCTGGTCCACTTGAGTCCTCCAAATAGTATATGCATCACAAGTTGAGAAATATGGATCTAACAGAAAAGTAATAAAAACTATGATAGCAAGGGAAGTAATTAAAACATGAATAGTTTGAATATGATCAAATGAAAAATAATATATATACCTTTGCTTTGTTAATCCCTTCATATATTTTCCCATACAATGCTTCACCTCCCTGAAGATTGCCCACATCCATCCAGCAAGGAAAACCATGCTTCAAAGAGTTAACGGGTAAAACAGTGACAACTCAAGTCGACACTGTGTAGAAAGCTATGAGCAACCATCTCACACCTACGCGTTTCTGCGCCTCTCAAAACTGTGTCAAATTAAACAACTTTCATTTTAACTACATAATTTCATTACATAGGACACTGATTACCAGTTTAAAAAAAATAATTTCTGTTGAAATGAATGAACTACTTTTATATACAGTAGAGTCTCGATAATTCGAGGTGGACGGGACCGGGCCTACCTCGAACTATCGAAAACTCGAATGATCGAAATCATAAAAATTAATAAATAAATAAATGGAAATAAAAGCAATTTTTAAATTTCAGTGTAGTATATTTAAATGAAAAGTGTACTTACATATTATAACATAACTGCTGATAGCAACAGGGTAATTAATCTTAAAATAATTGTCAATTGTTTTTTGTTTAAACACAATACTCCTATACATCGATCTTATATATATCCCATTTTCTTTGGGAGGGGGCATTTCTGCTGGTGGCTTCGGGGTGCGCAGCGGACAAATGACCCGTCGAACAACAATAAAAACCAGATGTAGTAATTCTTTCGCGTGTTGTGTATGTGTTGGTCATTAATTGGGAGCTAAACTGATTTTTTTCACTAACTCGGATTTATGGAAAACTCGAACAATCGAGACTCGAATTATCGAGACTCTTCTGTACATCATGATCAGATTCAGCTCTATTTTTTGTAACTCGGCGTAATGATATACTGAGTAGCTTTCCCCATAGTTTCAACTTGAATTGCCATTGACTTAAAGTAGCTCAATGGCAATAATAAAAGATTCCGGTAAAATGTTCATTTTGTCCAAAAGACAAAGACGCGACATCACGTGTTAATTTAATACCGAATACATTTAATTCTCGACTTAGTGCATCTACTAAGAGCATTAATAATACGTCAGATGACATTAATTTTATCATCTCTAACGTCAGTTTTTATGATAGAATAGTGAATCATATGAATGAATATATAAACGTAACTTCAGAATCAATGTTTCTTCTCTTAATATTCTTTATCTGCTTATCGCTCTTTTAACTCGTTGAACGATTTGGGTTGAAGGATTTTGAGTTGGACGATATCTGAAACCACTCGAGATTAATCTTTAAAAAAAAGCAAGATAAAAGAAATATTTGACGTACAGCCGATCATCTTTATTCTATTGAAATAAAAAAATACTTTGCAACACCACTTTTGATTTTTTTATCAAGAATAAAAGTTGTATTGAAAAAAGAAGAATGACTGTAAGGAATATAAAAAGAAGGGTTTATAATAGTTTCGATGAAACACTATTAGCATCAAATTGTACGTTTTTTTTAATCTTTCTGTGGAAAAATTTTAATTTTAATTTATTTGTAAATAAATATACACTTCCACTATAACTTTGTAATGCACATTTTTTTAACAGAGGTTTTCGCTCTTTATATTTCGAAGATTATTTACAACTAAATTGCTAACAGTAAAACAACAAAAAAAGGATTTTCCATTCTAAAACTAACATACACTGTCGTGAGAACTGGTGGCCTTAATTGTACAAATATACCGAAAACAATAGAAAGAAAAAATATTGTGCCTTAAATATATTTCAATTTATTTAATATTTTCGCATACAAATGCCCGATTTCGTTGGCCAATAAATCTCTTTTGGCTGCGAACATTAGCGTACTTTTTTTTGGAAGCTTGTGAACGGTGGATTTTGTTCATGTTTTTTATATCATTGTGCATAGGATATTACTGCGACAGAAAAATCAGAAATTCATCGATCCCATTCCACAGACGTGTAGTCATCTATGATAATGCTAGGGTAAACCTATTGATAGAGCAAAGTATTTGGCTCGAAGAAAAAAATGTATAATTCATAAACCATGCAGACTTAAAATTCTTATATATTATTTTCTGTTACGTTGTCTGTCTTGGATCAGAACAGTTTCGATCTTCATTTTAATTCGATTTTTTTTATGAATACAAAAATGGCATCGAGAGGCGACTAAAAAAAATTTCAGAGTGCTGTACAGAAAACACTTGAACTTCAGTCAAGCGTCTGCCCTGTTGCAGTTTTCCATCAACCGCCGAATGCGTATGTGAAGGCAAATTGCCACGTGCTGCGACGAGTAAAACACCAGAATCTAGAATGCATATGGGAGACCAAATGCCAGTGCTGTCGAAATTTCACAATCATCATTCAAATGTGTCTGTGGAGACCAATGCCATGCTGTAGCAGTGACAGCCTGCAATCGCATCAATGCGCTGTGGAACCGTGCCAATGCTGTGACAGCAAAGCCTGCAAATCCAAATGCGTCTGGAGAGCGAATGCCAGAATGCTGCGGCAGTGACGCTACAAGTCATCATCCAAATGCGTCTGTGACCAAGTGCCAATGCTGTGACAGCACCAGCCTGCAAACAAATGCGTCTGTGGAGATCAATGCCAATGCTGCGACAGCGACTCCTGCAAATCATCTTCTAAATGTGAGTGGAGAGTACTCAATGTCAGTACCGACAGTAAAAAAGCCTGCAAGTCGAAATGCGTCTGTGGAGACAAGTGCCAGTGCTGCGACAGCGAAACCTGCAAATCAGCTTCCAAATGTTGCTGTGGAGATCAATGCCAATGCTGTGACAGTGATGCCTGCAAGTCATCATCCAAATGTGTCTGTGGCGATCAATGTCAGTGCTACGACAGTAAGGCCTGCAAGTAACTTTCATAATGAATCTATGTTAGATGCGTAGTAAATTCTGGGAGTTCCATAACTTATTCTCAAGTTTTTGCTTTGATTTATTATTATGTTTGAATTCTTTGTTATAATCAGAATAAAGTAACTTGAGAGCAGATATGTTTTAAATTCCCTTTTTACACTGTAGGTTTGTGTCCATTCTTTGGTGTTGATGTATGAATATTACTTGTAACTGGAGAAGCAACACTTTATTTAATATCTTTATTTGATGATTAAACTTTTCTCCAGTTTGGAATTTTTTTTATGAATTTACTTATTTTTGTACATGTACTAAATATTTAATGAAGCAATAAAATTTTTGTTCAATTAATTAGATGGATTATATGTTTTCCAGTTTTTTATGCTTTGTTCAGAATGAAAAATTTTCTACCAAGATTTGCCATACTTCAATTTCAGAAATAAAATTTCAAATTCTTTCTATTGTCATGGGAAGCTTTCAAAGAATTAATAGACCAAATTTTTATTGACATATTAAAAAAAATATTAATAAATTGCAAAATAAAAAAATTAAGAAAATAGACAACAAGAAAAAAAGGTAACGTCCTATAATCCTTTTAAATAAAAATTTTTCATTAAAGTTTTTCATCAAACAAAATGGATTCTTTTCATTCATACCCTCATAATTAAAACAAATCAATTATGTTAATTAACATCCCTGATCACGATGAATACATTCAGATAATAACAAATCAAGTAAGTGCTGGTGCATGATGATTACAAAGTTTAAGGCAGGGTCTGATGAATAAGCTTAACATTCTGTACACCAGACATGCTAAATTTAAATTATTTTCAAAATCTTATTGAAATTTATGGTTAAAATATGTGAATGAGAGCAAAAAAGGCAGTTTTATGTAACTGAATTATTATCAAAAACTAACATAGTTTCTCTTTCCCTTGAAAGTAATGTATTAGGATAGTCCAGAAGTTCCTAGGTGAATTTAAAAATCAATAACGTTTTACTTTTAAATGAGATAGTTCAGGAAATAATTAAAAGGACATTTTTTTTACACTAGTATCTGAGATTACATTTTTTCACTTCCGACCTACAACTTTCTAGGACAAGCTGGTTTCAAAATTACTTGCTACTTTCTAAATATTTTATTCTTCAGCGATAGAATACGGTTACAGGTTTGAAGTGAGTCATACAAGGCATGCAGGGTTGTTTATAGACAGCTTAATGGGTGCATTTTGTGCATTAAAATGTATCGGATATACTATTTGAATTAAAATAATCGGCTCTCTTTTCAGGAATGGCGATAGAGTTTGCCCGACGGGGGGGCCGATTTGCCCGACAGGGAGCACGATTCTGTACGGGGGCACGAGTGCAATGAAATTGGTCTCAAATTTTCGCCAGATTATTATTTTTCAACTAGAGTTGAATACCCCGTACAAAAATTTTCCCAGACGGGATACAAAATTTTTCCCCGACAGGGAGGCACAGCATCCCCGACGGGGGGGGGGGACCTGCTCCTCCCCCCCTCTGGTGCCACCCCTGTCTCTTTTTCATAATTAACGCATTCACCGTGGCAATGGTGCACCTTCGTCCTACCCCCTGCGCTAAAGTTAAAACAAGGCGCAAACTCCTTTAAAACTTATTTTTATTTCTCTTTGCCTTACATGTCTGTCTCTCCCTACAACAATAATAAATAATAATCCCTATAATGATTTTAAAACATAAATAATAAAATAAAAATCGCAAATATTGCTCCTCAACAAGATCTTCGTGAGATAAACTGAAATATTTTACTGCCTCGTCAATTGAAAGAAGCTTTCATTTAATCATATTTCTTTCCAAAAAAACTTTAAAAGTATGTACAAATGTAACACGTTGTGCGGATACGAAAATTGCGCCAAAGCTCTAACAACTCTGCGAGTAGTGACATCTTGTAGAAATTTTGTAAAAAAATAATTATATGGAGTGGGATGCGCCGAAAAGTTAATAAATAAGTCACTGGACACGCTGCAACAATATAGAAAAACCCTGTATAGAGGACGAGTTATCTCGTCCCTAGCGCACAGCCAATAATCTTGGAAGACGAGATATCTCGTCCATCGCGGCGAAAGTGTGAAGTTCCACTAGTTGTACTTTTTGTTCAAAGGTAAATCTCACAAGTTTCTAAATCTGACAAGCAGTGGCAGAATTTGACAGTATGAGGACACGGGCACAAAACAACTTTGAGGCCCCTCTCTCTACCCGAAGTCGTAACTTAATCTACGGCGTAGGGCGTAGCATTATGATACGCGTCGAATAGATTTTGAGGCCCCCCAAGGAACTCGAGGCACGAGGCGAGAACCTCTAGCGCTTGTGCGTAAAACAACCATTGTGTACGAATGGTAGTCGTCACGACGCTAATACGGAAACTAAGGGTGAAGTCCTAGTGGTCATTACCAGTGCCGGTCCAACTCCTTACGCAGCAGGTACGTCCCGTCATCGGAGTGGAGGCAACTCAACCCCACACCATTATTGTATCCACTAGGGAAGCGAGAATCCGCTTACTTATCCGTCATCCACGTATTCCTGGAGATAAGAAAAAAGGATAAATAAAAATGCAAATTTATTTTTACCCTTAGTGTATTTAATTCAGTTATTTCATAGAATATCTAGTTATCTCATGAAATAACCGATAAAGTGAGTTAGTGTAACAAATTAATAATTCCGCACTTTAACTAGTTAATCTATGAAGCAACTAGTTATTCATTAAATTAAATAATGATGACTGTTCAAGTGTAAAATAAGCAGTTTAACTTATTTTTATACAGTACTATCTGATATACCCGGAGTTGCTCGGTACAAAAATATTTTCAAGTTTAAGTACTTATAGCACTAACAGTTTACACTAACAGTTCTTTTTAGTGCTTGTGTGACTGATCAGAAAACACCTATACACTCAATTAGGATCATTTAAAAATTTGTGATGTTAAATAAACACCGCATAGAGAGAGTAATTAACGTCATTGGATGGAGGTGTAAACATATTGAAAGAGGTACATGTTACGAAATAAAAGCGGAAGTAAAAATTCTGCCTTTCTGTTAATATTCAAAGAAAACAATATTTTTTAATCAAAACTTTTACAAAAGCAAGAGAATGAAGGATTCTATAAAACAATAAATTGGTTTGAATTTAATTACAATAATGGAAAGCATTGTTACAAACTGTTCTTGAAATTAATTTTGAAATTCTTATTAAAATTAGGGGAAAAGAAACTATGACATTTAAATTGAAACCATTAAAAAGATAATTTTCTGCTCTTTAAGATAGTATACAGATCATCCTCTAGCAATATATATTTCAGAAGTTAATGGCGAAAAACTGAGGGAAAAAACGACGACAATTGGAGTAATTTTCGTTATTTAATTAAATATCTTAAGAATTAATTAATTCTGAAAGTTGAAAATAGCACCGTTGACCTAAAAATGTACCCAGAATATCGTGTTCAAATGTGAAGTCGCTGCAGTTCATCGTTTAGGAGGAGTTCTTGTTACTGCCAGACACATGCATTTTCTGTTTTTTATATCATAGGTCCCAAATAATATCTATGTATTGAATTCAGCAAATTGTGGTTCATTACGAAACTATTGTGAGTGAAAGAAATACTTTCCATATTCTTAGACGAAACATAAAAGTTAAAATGATTATTATTTTATTGCTTTTTATAGTGGGTTGGAAATGGTGTATACAATTTTTGACCAGTAGTTCTCACTTAATAATCTTTTGAATTCGAAACTTGAATTAAAATCACACTGTGTATCGGAATACAGTAGCTAACACTAACAAATGGGATGAATCATACCGATTATTTTACAGATGCAGATTGTAATTCGATGAAATAACTAGTTAAACTATAGAATACAAGTGAGTTTTACGTTTTAACTGACCTTCATCAGCCATTTCTTGAAGTAACTAAGTATTCTATGAAATATTGAATAGACTTTGTCGATAACATATATACCGTTTCCGCTTTTATACTAAAAAAAAGAAAAAGAAATGGAGCTATGGAGTATGTCAACTTTAATTAGAGCACATAAAATTTTTTGAATGGATGAAAATTTTAAATTATGTTGTAAAACTTATATTTAAAATTAGTTAAAAAGTTTTTTTCTTAAAAATATTTCAAATGAGTTACATATTTTTTTCTCTACAGCATTGTTGAAATTTAATTATTACAAAATGATCACTGTTACCTGAAAAAAAAACATTTTTATCTTTCAACAATAAGAAACAATGCATTCATTCTTATAATACGATCAGCAACAAAAACTTTATTGTTATATTTTGTCTCACTATTGCTTGAACCGTCTGTTCAGTTGTTAATCGATCTGTTTGCATTTGTGCGAATTGGTGTGATAAAAAAAAACATCTGAGAAGAAAGAGAAAAAATTGCAAAGATGATGATAAAACAATTATTTGCTTGCTGTTTTCCAGTGCCGCGGTTTCATCTTGAAAAAAAGGATGCTTGCACGCAAGTAAACGGCACTGATTTTTATGTTAGAAACGCCACTGAAAATTCTGAATTAGCTAATGAAAAATGGCAAAATACTGCCGTAGCAACAAACCCATTTGCAAATATGTCCATCAACCCTTGTTCCAATAATGATGGATTATTTCCAAATCCATTTTTTGGGGGTGAATTATTGGAAGACTTACAAAAACCCTTTCTGGACAAAAACGAAAAATTGCTGCTGATGAATACCGGAAAATCATGGATTCCACTATTATCCTCAAGTCCCTTTTTTAATGATGGCTTTGAAGATGGTTCAATTTGTATTCTAAATCCATCCGACGATCCTATGAAAAATGTGCCACAGCCCCCAATGGACTATAAGATTCATTGCCAGGTATAGGTGCAAAAGCACAGAGAATACCACGTTAAAAAGTTAAGATCTTTCTCCATTTATAAATGATCAGATGATATTCTTCTTTTTTGTAAAATTGTATATATGTTGTGTGATCCACTTCTCTATATTTACTTTGATTGTTCTTTTTCTTTACCGCTGCGGATTCTCATTAACCTTCATTTTCTTTGAGATAAAAATATAAAAATAATTTATTTTGACTTGTTGAGTTCAAAATTTGTGACCATTCTTTTTCAACCAAAGATGTTGGTCAGTAACGATGCTCACTTTCCTGACTACGAATTGCTGAAGCTTCTCCTTTCCAATGCAGTAGGCTGAGCACTGCAAATTAGGGGACTGAAGCACTGAGCTAAATAACTTCACTTGAACATTCAAGATCTCCTTCAATCGTGCTCCTTCCTGATTAAGAAGAAACACTATTTTGATGCCATCCTTAAAGCTTCTACACTTAAAAGAGTTGAACGACATATTCCGACTCATTGATGCCAACAATTGCTGTTCACCATTTGATGTTGGACATAATTTGCGGATATTTCTCCTTCCTGTTGTGGTGGGCTGAGCACTACAAATGAAGGAATCTGAAGCATTTAT
The DNA here is from genome assembly GCA_013235015.1 of Araneus ventricosus. Classification (NCBI taxonomy): domain Eukaryota; kingdom Metazoa; phylum Arthropoda; class Arachnida; order Araneae; family Araneidae; genus Araneus; species Araneus ventricosus. The sequence goes on from BGPR01006534.1 coordinate 11,115, forward strand.
GTGTGGACTCTAAAGATGCTCTTAAATTTAGCTTCCTTCTGAAAGTCAAAGAAGAAACTCTATTATGATGGTATTCTCGAAGACTGCACTTTTTAACGATTTAAAAATGAAGGAAAAATTTCGACGTCTTGGCGTAAAAAATTTCGACGACGTAATCGGACGCTTTTCTCTTCTTGTTGTTGATGGCGGACTTGAAGTAGCAGATGTTTCCACCTTCCGCTGTGGTGGGCTGAGTGCTACATACGAGGAGATCTGAAGCGTTAGTTGTGGACATTTAAGATATTCTACCTGACTTCCTCCTTAAAGGCTAAGGAGAAATACTATCCCGTTGGTGTTGCTAAAGACTCGACGTTTTCACATTTTCAAAATGAGCAAAAAATTGCGACGTCTTGATTTATCGGCTGCTTCTGTCTTATTGCTGATGATACCGGATTTTATATTGCGGATGTTGCTTCTATCAACTTTAGTAGGCTGACCACTATAGATGTGGAATTGAAGCTATGGCTTAAATGACTTCAAAATGGGCATTAAAATTTTCCCGGAATCCGGCTTCCTCCTATTTTCCAAATAAGAAATTTTATTCTTTCTAATTGTAACGCCGAAATCTCCATTGTGTTTAGAAATGAGAGACACATTTCGACCCTTGCTGTCATCACTGTTGTTCTGCCTTACTGTTTATGCCAAACTTTGAATTGTGGATGTTCCTGCCTTCACTGTAGTTGGTTGAGGACTACAGCTCTGATTTAAATAACCTCATCTGGACTCTAAAGGCCTCCTGGAATCTTATCTCTTTCTAACTGCTTACGATGAAACTTTATTCCAATGGTATCGCCGAAGCCTTCACTCCTTTTAGACATGAACGAAACCTTTCTACGATTTGATGTAACCAGATCCTACTCTGCTCACTCTGTTGGTATCGTATCCTTGAATCAAATTACATTACACCACCTGTCTCCGTTTCTGCTCCTTTGTATCCATGGATTGCGTTTGTTCCTCCTTGCTTCTGAAATGGGCTGAGCACTGCAGAGGGGAGAAATGAAGCGAGGAGTTAAGTGACTTCCCAGATAGCATGTACGTTTGCAGCAAGTTTGATATTTCTTGATATTAGCTTGTCATGACAAACTTGATATGGCAACTTTGCAGCAAACTTTCTGCAAAGTAACAAAGCATAATCGACCGATCCACTTGCAAAGCAAGTTTTCTGTGAATTTGTTATGACAAACTTCACACCACGATTGCAAAACAAGTTTGCTGCAAAGATGATACAGCACACTTACAGTTAATCTTTGTCTCTGTTTTGAAAAAACATACAATTTTTAATAGCATCTCCTAGACCGTCCTTCTTTTTATTAATTCAATAAATCAATGATAATTTGTTAATTTGTAAAAAAACTAACTTTTTTATAAATTTTTTTTTGAAAAATTCACAATCTTTTTACTAAATATAGAACTCGCACTTTAAAGAAAACCATACATCGCCTTTTTCTTAATATTGAAATTCTAAAGTTCATAAACAAAATTAAACCTAAAAAATGGTCAATGTTTGTTGAAAAATAATAACTTAAATTTTGTCCCATTTTAAAAATAATTACTTTTGAACCCTAATTTCATAATTTCTTCTACTAGTAAAACGTAGTTAATAGCGAAAATCGCTCTCTCTTTGACTTCAAATCATATTCTCAACTCAAAATTTAATGAAATCAAGAAAACAGTTTAAAATAAATCGTATAGATGCACGATCTATTGGCGCAATCTATCTTCTCCTCTCAGAATCTAGCTGGCCGAGTGGTTAAGACAACAGGTATAGGAAGCGAGATGTCGGGGGTTCGAATCTGAGATTGTCTTCGTACTCTGTTTTTACTATAGTTTGCAATGAGTTTGATGCGTGGTAACTAACTCGTTTGCATTAACTTGTTTCAAGCTTGCACTTTTGCCGTGTCAATCTTGTTGCAAGCTTGCAGAGCAAGATTGCTGCAAATTAAAATTGCTATCTGGGTTCTTGCGGACAACAAAGATCTTCTATCCTGCCTTCGCCTAAGAGCATAAGAAGAAATTTTGTGACATCTGCAAAGCCTGCACGGTTTTAGAAGTGAACGAAACATTTCGACTCTGATGCTTTCTGTTCCTGCTCTGTTCTTGCTGATAGATACTTGTTGCTCCTCTCTCTTCTGGAAATGAAGAAAACTGCAACAAAAGAATTTTCCATCGGTGCCTCTTACAACTTCTGGAACAGCTTTGTCCATTCCCTTGTCTACTTAAAATCTCAAATATTGATATCTGTAATACTATCTGAGTAATTCGACTTGAATTTCTTGATTATAAAAATATTACTTTGAAGCAGGTGCGATAAAATATTTCAGAAATGCAGTGAATTACTAGAGTGAAAATTTTGCTTAGGAGTTAATTTCCCAAGAAAACAATTTATACTATCACAACCATAACAATTGCAAAAGCGTATGAATAAAAGATTTGCTGGAATAATGATATTGTTTGGATTTTATTTACAACAATAAAAAAATTGATACAATTCATGCTTTAAAACATTTTGAAACATTAATTAAAATTGAACAAAATATCGCATGGAAATAAGATCGGTGTCATTGAAAAGCTAATTTTTTTTTATCTTTAAGATGAGGTAAAATGGTTTTTTTGCGATAATAGGATCAGAAGTTATTCTGGAAAAACGTTAAAATTAAAAGTAATATTTAAATAATTTAAATTCTAATTAAAATTTCGAAAAACCCTTTCTTATTTAGCACCTACTCCCAAAGAAGCAACCGTTTGCCAAATTTCAAGTTTTTAGTCCCAGTGGTTTGGAAGATTTCGTGATGAACGATTCATGGTATTTGCCTTTTATGTATAAAGATAAAGAAAAATTGACTATCCTTGAAGAAAAACAATAAGAAGTGACCAACAATAAAGGAAATTTTAAAGAGGGGAAATATGAAATATGCTTCCCAAATAAACGATCTCAAAGTATAAAAATAATAAGACAAGAAGTTGGGTAATATATTTTATTAAAAAAGTTCAGAAACACTTTGAATATATACAAAGTTCATACATATTTCATTATATGGGCTTGTAATTATGAATAGAACTAAAGCTTTATAAATATAATTACAACCGAATTCAAGAAGCGAGTACATTAGTGCAATTGTTTTAAAAGCATTTGTGTAAAAGCATTTCAAGAAAAAACAATTTTGAAAAAATTGTTCAATTCCCATTTAAAATGTTTTTGAATAATATTTTACTTACTTTACTCAAGCCATGAAATACTGACAAAAAATATGATATTAATAGTGAACTTCAATTGTTAAAATCATTATTTTAAATGAATACAATCCTCAAGATTTTAAAACATCAATTAACGGCCCCCCCCCCCCAAAAAAAGGGTTATACTGTGGAATTTGATTAATTTGAAGTTGATCAAATTTGTGTGTATTGTTCACTAAAGAAACCAGAATTTGTTCAATAATTGAATATTTTCTTCAAAAACTGAAAAATGTCTAAATGCATATCTTAATGATTGGATTAATCCTGCTATCTTGAAATTAAAAAGATAAGTCAATCTTAATTGAACCTTTCAATGGTTTTAATTTACATAAAAATTAAATATCATTTGAAGATTTTAGCATACTTCCAAATTTTTTCGCATTAATATAATAAGAATATAAATTCAATAATTATATCCAAACTACAGTGTCTTTAAAATGTTCTTTTTTACTTCAGTTAGTTTTTTTCATCATACTGCTAACTTTACTTTTAAAAAAACTTCAGGTGTTAAAATCGTTATTTTAAGCAAATACAATGCTGCGGATGTGAAAACTTCATTTTAAAAAAATGTTATGCAGTGCAACTTGATTAATTCAAAGCTGATAGGACAGCAGTAAAAATTTAATTTATCCAAAAAATCAAATTAAGAAAAACTATCTTAAAATGAGGGCAGCAAATTTTAGCTAAAAAAGGCAGCAAAAATTTGTAATATTTAACAGTTTTAATAAATAATACATAATAAATAAATTAATAATGATTCTAATAAAAAATAATAGAAATAATTAATAAGTAATTGTAATAAATAAACAGTATAACCCTTTGAATACAATAAAACTTCAAACTGAACAGTATATATAACATGCTTATAGTTTTTTAAAAAAACAGGCAAGAAATTTTATTAGTTTTTTGATTGAATGCAATAAAAGTCCCAGAGTGAATTAAAGGCCTTAAATTATTCACTAATGATCACCGAGGACGCAAAGTACAGATTTATATAGACTAATGAAAATAATTTAAAAATAACTCCAAATAAATTTGAATTATAGATGATATTTTAACATTATGCCAATCGGAAACTCAAAGGACTAAAGAAAAAGTCGAATTAAAAAACGTTCGAATTAGCCAAGTTCCATTGCATATTTTTAAGAATTGCTAAGTAAAAATGAAAAAGTCTGTAACTCATACCACATAATTTTCATCTTGCACACAGAAAAAAAGAATACTGATTTTTTTTATATAGTCAGAGAAATTATTATTTTTCCTTTAAAAATGAGAAACACTTTTGTTCAATATGAAAGTTATACAAATTAAAACATCCAGCATAAAAATATGAAACAAAAAGCAATGCAAAGAAAAAAATTTGGTCTCAATTTCATTGTTTAATAAATGTTATTTACCAAATAAAATCTAAAAAATTGTAAAATGACACTTCATGCTAGTGATCAAATATGTAAAACAATACAAGGTCTTATTGTTGTGAAATTTATACACTAAAAGAATTATACAAATCTAATTCCAATCAAACTATTAAGAAATAAAATTAATGTAGATAATATTTTTCAAAATTTGTACTCCACTATTAAAATTTTGTTGATTTTGTCCAGCAAAATTGTTTTGAAATTTTTAAATTGCATGAAAAAATGTTTTTAACTTTGAAATCAGTTCAGCAAATTACTTTGTTGAACAACTGCACTGATACAGTTCCACTGACAAGTGCACTGATACAGTTTCAGGTGCAGAGTTAGCTGATAAAAGCACATCTTCAATGTGAATATTTTTTTTCATCACAATTCAGTGCACAGATAATAAAAAAAGGGCATCCAGAAATATCTTGGAAACATAAAAAAGATAAGTTTTCTCAAAAACTTTTTAATTCTCTTTTGCTTCCATTAACAGTTCTTAATTAATTTTCATTACTTATTTTCTTGATGTCCATACTTGTGAAAATAAACATACATAAATTTTAGCATTAACAAACAAAATACTTAGATATAGCTCATTTTTTTGGTTTGCATATTTATCGTGAAAAAAATTTCAGAGACCAAACTTGTGGAACCTCAAGAATTGTCATTTAAAATATGAAGGAAAAAAAATATGTAAAGCCTAAAAAAGTAGCATCATAAAACTGTACAGACTGAGCATCTCACAACTCTGTTTCTTCTGGAGTGACTTTCCCAAATAACCGGGCTAGGATCAGGAACTGAGACAGTTTCAGATGCAGTGTCATCTGCTAAAGGCACATCATCATTTTCTAATAAATCCTACAAAGTAAAGACTTTGCATTAACCTTAATCAAAAATAATAAAAAAATTTTTAATTGGTACAAGCAAAATTTCAGGCTATCATATGCCATCATAAATTTTGATGGACATTTCATCTAGGCAGTGGCATAGTGAGGGTAATCAGTGCCCATGGTAACAACATGATTTTTTCGCCTCCCCCCTCCCATCATCAGTGGCTTAGCTTGTGTATACGGCACTCAGGGGAATTGTATTTTTTCGCACCTCATCATATTTGCCTTTAAAAAGCATAATAAATCAATACATTAACGTTTTGTCACCGTGGCCAGTGGTGTTCCAAAAGTAAGTGGTGCATGGAAAATATAATTTTTTTTTTTATTCCAGTCGTCGTCATTGGCTTAACAAGTGTAAATGGTACCAGCAGCGTTGTATTATTTTCACTCCCCCTCGTCATGTTCCTCATTAAAAGTGGCATACATGCAATAGGTTTTGGCTCCATGGTGTCTCTTTAAACTGTCCCCCCCAGTCGCCACGCCACTGCATCTAAGTATGAAGTAGTTTACCATGCTGTGTATATCCAACTGGTAATTTTTTTAAAAAAAAATATTTAAAATGAAATCCATGATAGAGTGATAACCATCAAAATAAAATATATCTCTATACGCTATCATCCTGTATCAAAAATAATGAAGAATAATCACTTTCATAAATTTTGTATCTCCTGTTTGAGAAGCAAGTTTATAAGTACATTACCTATATGAAAACATTTGATAAAGAGAAGCTTTCAAGAGTAACAACTTTAATATTGTTTTTTTCTACTAACTCGACAACTCATATTGTTGCTAATCATTTTTAACATACAGCACGTTAAAATTGTTAACTTAAACCAAATATAAATAAAAGCAGGTTTCCACTTTCTCTGAAGGGACATTCAGTAGGCATTCCAGTGGTTTGAAAACCTTGAAAACATTATAATTCTTTATTAGTTGCCCACACTAATATTAATAATCAAAAAGTGAGAATAATCAAAACCCAAAAATCTCTCTTAAACCCCTTAACTGTGTTGTTTTGTTAATTATCTTATTAGATTACCTATTCTGTTTTGGTGGGTCTGTTGTTGCATTGATTCAATTAAGAGTCCACAGAACAATGGAGATTTTAATGGATTACTCATTTTTGTATCAAATTATAACATTTATGAATGGTTTAATTTTAGATTACAAGTTTAAAAATGTCATCATTCGAGCTCGACCACCAAAATTAAGATTACTAAAACTATAGTTTCAAACACATCAAGCAAAATGTTTCATTTAATATTTTTTTACTCCTAGAACAAGTAGATAACTATACCATAAAAAACATCCACACATTAATTTACTATCAAATATAATAACATGATTTTTTTTAAACTAGAGAATAATAATTGGATCATAAATCATTCATAATTTTTTTCAACTAAAACATCTAACTCTAAGATAAATTCAGAATTATTTGTAGTAATCACAGAAGAGAAAGTAGTAAAGCATTAAGAAAAGCAAATTAGTCTTTTATTATTGCTTTATCTGAAAACATATCATTAACAATCAAATAATTATAAATTTTTACAGTTTTTTAAAACAATTAATGCTCAGGAATAAAAAAATGATTATATGATCCATTTCTCAACCCTCTGACTGCGTAACCTGCGATTTTCACAGGCTAATGTGTTTACTTATTACTTTTATAGCTTTGGATCATATATATTATAACAACTCACATATATATAACAACTCACTTGGCTCAATGATATCTGAACAAGTTTGCAAACGTTGCATCTGAATAGTGATTTTAAAAAAAATATGCAGAGGGTTAATTTAGGTCAACATAGTAATTTCTGCATAATTTTTTTGCACAGCAAATGCTTATCAAATTGCATGATTTTCTTTCTGGTTAGATTAGTGCACGCATACTATGGGTGCTCTTTACACATAGTTAAGAAAAACATTCCTCAGTCAAGATAATGCCCAGGTAACCTATTCTTGTATAAAACATTGTACTATAAATATACTTTGCAGAAAGTATGAAACAAATTTCACAAAGACTTTTTTTCAAATAACATAAATAATATATCGATTATTGACTATAACTACACAAAATAACTTAGTATTATTAACAACTAATTCAATAAAGAAATTTTTTTACAAAACATTACATACATGAAATTTTCTAATCCCACACAATAACTTATAGGAGAAAAGAGAAACTAAAATAGTATTTTTTTCCCCCCACTTTTAATTGTATGTTCATATATTTATCTACTGAAAATGAAACTTTCCTTTCGTATAAAGTTAAATTTCAAATTGATGCATTATAATATTACTGAAACATAAGGCTTATGTCTCTTACCTCTCATACATATATATAAAAAATTTAACATTTTATGCCATTCTCAATAAGTTTAAATAGGATAAAAACAGATAGTGTACACAAAACAAAATTAGAGAATTTTCAGATAATACTTAGAATAAAAGGCTTAGCTTTTGATTTAAAAAAAAAAAAAAACTTTAGAGTTACAAATTGCACTGAAAATAACATTTTAAAGCTTAATCAACAAATATATCATTACGATGCAAAGACCATTAAACAATTTTAACCTTCAAATGCACATAATGATTACAATACACATAGTATAAAATAGAATATTTTATAAAGCTATCAACATTGAAATAACTCAATTTTGTTGGACACTTTTATTATAATACTAGCTGATATACCTGGCCTTGATCAGTATTAAATTAATTTCATGTCTAATATTTTTTTATTTATATTTTCATGTCTAATATTTTTTTTAATTGATATATATTGTGTGTAGCTGATATGCCAGGCACTGCTCAGGATTAAAATACTTTTGTATAAAATATTATAATACACAAAATCCTTTTATCATGTGAAATGTTTTTAAATTAAAATGAAAACATCAACTGAAGCAAATAATTTTTAAAAAACGCTGAAAACTAATTATCTCCGTAATATTTGTTATATAAGTACTTCAAATTTTTTTCACAAAAACTGAAGTATAAGAAAGGTTTTAATGGACTTTTTGGGACGATTAATTATTTTTTGATTAATAAAAAACATGAAAATAAACCAAATAAAAAGTTTTTCCCTGGTATAAATTGTGAATTGTCTGCTTTTAAACTTTTCTTCTAGTGTCTTCCAGAATTTTGTTAATGTTTTTTGGCAACAGTTCTTCATATGTGCATTTTTGTTCATCAACATTAAAAAAAATAGTTACAAATTGTGTATAAAATTAATTTTGAAAAATTTATTTAACTGAGAGAAAAAAAAATGTATGGAAATGAAATCAGTGTCACTGAAAAGCTAATTAAAAAAAAACATGGTGTAAAATTAGTTTTTGTTAGATAACATTTTCAGAAGATATCGAGATAAAACACCAAAATCTTGCTAAATTTTTAATTCACTTTTGGACTTTGAAAAGTTTACAGCAACTTTTATCTTGTTTTGAAGACCTCATGTGCATAAAAATATGTGCAATAAACATTCAAAACCACAGTCTCCCAACTACAGAGGTAAAGGCTACAACGAGTTACATTAATCCAATGCTTGCCTGTAAACGCCATTTCTGGAGCATGCTTGTTGTCAAACATCTATTTTATCTGCTTACAAAAGCTTTGCTATTTTTGCCTTTGTTGGAATTTGAACGACTGACTAATGTTTTCTTTTAGGCATCGTTAAAACACAATTCTGAATCTCGTAATACTTAAAGTTATATATTTTGAATTAAAATAATACTTTGTAGAAAACGCATGTAAAGATAACAAGCAATATTAACTGCAGTGATTTTTTAATCTAATTAAATAAGCTTTAGAATGCTTTAAGAACCAATGAAAACATTGCCAAATGATATTTGAAAAAAATAAACAGAAAAATCAGAAAAAAATGGTAAAGTAATTACACCATTGCCTAGCAACAGAGTATCATTAAATTTGCTTTATTTCAAAATCGTTCGAGTGTAATCAATTATTTAGTAAATTTTGAAAAATTAATATAAATTGAAGGAAAAACGTCACAGATATAAAATTTGTATCATTGAAAAGGTAAAATTTTGAACTTTAAGATGGTATAAAAACATTTCAGGGGGGGGGGATAATTTGCTCCAAACTTACAGCAGAAAAACGGTTTCAGTGAATTCCTAATTAACTGACTGTTTAATTAACTTTTGCGCTTTGAAAAGTTGAAAGGTATCTTTCCCTTGTCCTAAATAATAAGTGTACAAAGTTTGGTTAAAAGCAGTGCAGTGGTTCAGGAGGAGATGTGGAACATAGCCACAATGACTTTTATTTATATTAAGATGAGCTACTCTTTATTGATATGTTTAAAAGCAAGATTCTTTCTTCATACTTTTCTTCCAAGCAACTGTTTTTCAATCCCTTGCCCCTAATTAATTAAAATGTATGTATGTATTCAAATTACATACAAAGTCAGACCCCGACTTTCACAAATCCGACTTGCATGCTTTTTTTCAATTCTACCCGTCATGTAACTTCAGTGCAGTATTATACTGCAAAGGTTCAATATCATACAGAAATTGATTAACTGGCTTACTAGAGTGATAAAACTGAAACAATATTTACCCGATTCCCACTTTGACCTAATATCTCAAGAAATTCCTCGGGATTCCTGATGATGACCGGAGGAGATGAAGGAACATGTTTTTCAGATGGAGGATTTGTCATGCGGGGTGACAGAAATGAAGGCGAGATGAAATGTGAAAGTCGCTCCACTATACTGGAGAACCTACTTTCCCAGTCGGTCTGCTTTCCATTACCACCATGTCCACCGATACCTAACAGAAAGAAGGACATCTGATTATTTATTGGCAACAAAAGAGCACCCCTTTCTTCCAAATCAGTCTCTAATGCAACATATTAATAGTCATATCAAAAATATTTACTGATTTGTACAGAACACTAGAGTCAATGAAAATTTAAGTTGATAGAGCGAGGAAAGGTATGAGGAATGCTATTATGCATAATTTAATAGTCTTGAGTAAGAAAACAGAAAATCATGTTTGATCTTCCCTATTCTGGGCTCTTTGAAATACTAAAATAACTGCCCAAATACACATTAAAAACCGTCTCTGTCTTTATTATCTACACAACTAAATTCTATAAATTTAAACTTTAACACAAACTAAAAAAAAATATCATTTCCAAAATCTGCACATAAAACTATAGCTAATATAACAAAGAGCACACAACAATGACACCAATGCATTTAAAAATAATTGACATGTTTGAAAAAATTAGTTTTAAACATCAGTAATCTCTACTCTGTGTAATGAAGCTCTATATTTAAAACAAAAGTTGTTAAATCATGTATGAAGTCATTCAACAATGATCCAACCATTTGCAACTTTCTACATGAGCATGTGAAGCTGAGTCATCACTGACAATATGTGGATTTAACTCTTTCAAGCCACTACACAAAAATATAAGAAAAAATAAATACCTTCTCTTATTAAATTAGATTAATTATTATCTGTTTAATTTTTTGTTATAAATGCATCTACCAAACAACATTCATTCAACATTCAAATTTCTTTGAATATCAAACTCAATCAATTTGCAAGCCTTATAAATGAATCAAAGATGTTGAAAAACTTTTCATAAAACAGATATCAAAAATTAAATAAGGTATTTTCTAAATAGTTGCCAATATACAAGGCTTGAAAATGGCACGTAAAAACACTGAAATGCGTAGCTTATAGTTATGTTTTGGAAACTGAATTTTTTTATTTAGAAAATTGAACGTTTAAAAAAATTTCTGATGATATTTAGCCAAAAATTTAGTATAATATAAAGAATACAAGTCAAATAAAAAAAAAAAAATTCATGTAACAGCCTCTGACTTTTACATTATACTTTTTTTTGTGATAATTGAAAGATCTAAAAGCACACAAAAAAAATAGTTACCACATAAATCAATGTAAACGAGTGAACTGAGAATAAGTGCTAAAGCTCCAGGTGGTGGCCATGGCATAGGCTCCAGAATTATAGGCACTATTGGTTTACGAAGAACGTCGGCTAAGCTCATTTCTCTTGTGCACAAAGGTGAAAGGACGTAGCGTGGAGTGAGGCAACACAAAACAACCTGCAACAAATGAATCCTAGTTAAGTCAATTTCATCCTTTCTAAATGCCATATTAAATTAATCTGGCAGGTGGGGGGGGGATTTTTAAAATTATGTAAATTCATCAGAAAAAAAACTTGTATTTTTGAATATCAGTTTAGTTTAGATTAATCATATAAATGTCCTGTTTTGATGTTACATGGGGGTTATTTTAGAAAGGAGCTACAATCAGATGAAACTTAAGCTGACACCCCACTCTCTAAAAATTCATTTTACACCAATATGAGGAATTTAATCCACAACAGCAGCTTTAAAGTGCACCAGGCTCACTTATATGATATATCTTTGGAGGAACCGAGTCCCACATCGGAATCTTCTCATTCCAAAGTTGAGACCTTACCACCTGGTCATCACAGCCCTTTTTTGCACATAAAAATATCCATAATAATCTGTGATTAAAATACAAGTTCCGAAAAAGTTAAAACTAAACTGAAAATTCAGATAAATTTTAGTTTAAGAAATAAAGTATGTGTCATTCTTGAAATTAGAGTAAATTACAACTATTTTCAATCTTTTGAAAATGAGTGCTTGAATATTAAAAAATTTATTCAAAAGATGAATTATAGAATTTTTGGTGAAAAAATTAAAAACAGTTCATTAGTCTCATTCAACCTTTGATCCATTCATGTTTATATAACAGTTACGTATAAATGGGTATACACATTTACTATTTCTTAGTCTTTCAGTAAAATTTCAAAATATTCCTACAGTTTTGAGCATGAAATGAATGTCAATGTAGCAAACTTGTAACAGGGCTAGATCAAACAATTTTTAAAATCCATGCTATATATATATATTCTGGCATATATGGAGGGTTTGGAGTTAAAAGTGAACCAAGACCATGCCCAATTTTCATTAACACTTTCATGGTAGTGTAGAAATGTTTTATTTTCTGTGTAGTAATGATTCAAGTCCATAGTTCAATTTGTATCCTCCAGGCAACAGGAACAATTAGGTTTAGTTTAGTTGTATTAACATCTTGTTTTGAAGCATCATGAAGGCTATTTTGGGAAGGACCTCATGCTGTAATTTTGAACTGTGATCAGATGATGAGGACGACACCTGAGGTGGCACTTCCCTCTCCAAACTTCCGCACCACACCAAATGGAGGACATTTGACCCCCTACATATGATTTAACATGCAACAGGCCCAATACATGATGGATCTTCAGTGGAATTGGGTTTTGAAACTGGAACCCTCCTGCCCCAAAATCAAGACCTTACCACTAGGCCACCGCGGCCTCAGGAACAATTAGGGGTCCATTGTTATTTTAAATGCAGCTAATCTATTTTGAGGTCTGTTTTCTTGGAAATGAATCTCATGGACCTGGTCCACTTGAGCCCTCGAAATATATACATCACAAGTTGAGAAATATGGGTCTACTATAAAAGTAATAAAAACTATGATAACAAGGGAAGCAATTAAAACATGAATAGTTTGAATATGATCAAATGAAAATATATATACCTTTGCTTTGTTAATCCCTTCATATATTTTCCCATACAATGCTTCACCTCCCTGAAGATTGCCCACATCCATCCAGCAAGGAAAACCAGCAAGCTCTATTCGTCTTCTCAAATGCAAGACAGATTCTTGGGATTCCCACTGATAACTAATAAACACTGGAGGCAAAGGAAGTTCAGGTCCTGTCACGTACACAACAAAAACATATGTAATATTTCAATGAATATGTCGTCTGCTTTGCTTCAACTTTACATTTAAGTATGATAAAATAATTATATGAAAGAAAGATATTCTAATAAATAAGAGATGAATATACATTACTTTTAGGTTACATAAATTATTTGATTATTTCATTAACCAGTGTGCACTATATTTCTCAATGTAGAGATGAAACTTTACCCTGAAGTTACAGTAACTGGATGAAATACTGCAATGGATCCAATTAGATTTCACCCTGCTGGTTTAACAACAGTACTGTCTCTCTCCTCATTATATATTTAAGACTAGCATCAAAGATTTTGAGGAAAGTTTTATAATATTTGAGGTTATCTCAGACATTTTGGGGTAAATGTTGGTTTATTATGTATAAGGATAATGTTATTGTTAAGATACAATTATTGCTTAAACGTTATTTTTAAAAATGAATAACACCATTCCGTCACTTTTAGCTCTGATTAGGTACAAAGCAAAAAAAGGTTGAATTTTATCTAATTAACAGATCTTTACTTGCAATAAACTACCTAATTTCCTTAATAACTTAAAAACTTTTCATTTTTGGACTGCCAACTAATTTTTTAAAAAATATTTACATGTTAAAAAAATTGTTTAACTAGAATTTCAGAATATTACAGATTATCTTTACCTCCAGCAGTCTCATAAAGAGAAAACACATAACTAAATTTATAGATCAACAAGTCATGATTCTAATGATAAATTTATACATGGAACTAATAATGAATTAAGTTAGTTGGTAAATTATTCGATGCTCAATATGCATTAAGATTTAAACAGGAAGCATATATGTAGTAGCTTCATCACTTTTTGACTTCAATTTTTCCTGGAAATATAAGGCACACAATATCTGAACAGGATGTTTAAAACAGTGTAGCTGTAAATTAATCTAGAATCTTAAATAACAAGGACAAAATTATTTAATAATATTTATATATACACATCTGAACTATTATTAATTTTAGTTCAGATCTGAATATAAAAAATAAACTTTCATTTCACACTCTTTAGTACAGTAAATTCTCGATTAACCGGCATTCAAGTATCCAGAAAGCTCAACTAACTGGAAAAATGAGTTTTTCTAAAAATTTTACATCTGTGTGCCCAAATTTAGCACGCACGTGCCCATGCCTTTCCATTCACACCGACAATTTATTTTGGGAATGCAACGTCCGCTTCGCATGGAGGGGCGTAGAAGGGGGGGAAAGAAGCAATATACAGTACTGTGACATACACAGAAAAAATTCAGCTACAGATCATACTTTTTTTTTATCATCAATGTAAAATTAAAATCTTCATAATATGTTTTGTAAATACAATGTTATGGAAGATACAGAAGTACTCTTAAAAATTATAGTTAATGCACATTTCAAAATGACAAAAACAAATTATTTGTCCGAAAATATCTAAAAAGAAAAGGCTACAATCTCCCCCCCCCCCATTTTTCCCGTCACACTCAACTATATGGACTTTTCAGGTATCCGGAAATCAGCGTTTCCTGAGCATGCCGGGTAGTTAAGCTTTTACTGTAATTCATAAAAATATTTCAAGAACACCTTATTTTGTGTACATGCACATTTATGCAAATTTAAATAAAATCTCACATTTAACAGTAATTCTATCAGGGTACAAATTTCATTGGAAAAATGCATGTTATGTGCTTAGTACGATTCTCAAACAAACCCAAATAAATGTTTACCTAATTCAGTGAAAATATAGTCTGCAACATCTTGCCTTGCCATCTGTTCTAAACAAGTAATCAACAGATCAATACAGTATCTGGTTCTTCCATTACTATCAATCCAATTGTTTAGTACCGAAACAGGTGGAATAGTTTCTTCTGCAAATCTTCTGATTTCTCTCTCGCTGTAGCCTAGAATTAGTTTTAATATTTAATAAGGAAACCACAAACATTTTTGAAAGAAACATTTCTTTAGCTTGAGGGGAAAAAAACCAGAAAAATAGGGGAAAATCATAAAACATTTCATCAATTGTGGGTGAGGTTTTTTAAAAAAAAACAAATGAGAGTTTGCACATCTGCCTTGAATATTTTTCGGATCACACCCTAACTCACAATTTTATCTAAGAATGCAAAATAAAATATTGAATGAATTCATAAAATAAATTTTTTATACACTGCCCTGAAATTAAAATTAGTATCAACAAGTTCTTTTAAAAAATGAACACTAAATCAACAGGTTTTATTTTTCAATGATAGAGACTAGAAAGTTTTTAAATTATGGATTGGACTGCATATATGAACATATTGGTGCCTTGTAGTAAATACATGATGTAATGTTTCATGATGTGTTCAGTCAATGTTTATGTGTTTCCAATAGGTTGTCCTAAATGCACTTTAGAAAAATAATTATAATTTATTTGAATCCACATTCAGATTTTTAAATATTATTGAAAGTGGAAATATATTCAGAAAATATAGGCGAGAAAATGTTCCTACAGATTTTTGCTGTGATCTGCTTGAAACTTTTCTTAAATAAGTTGAATATCAGGCAACTCTAGGAAACATGGAAGAAAACATGTTAAGCAGTTAGTGAAAACTTAATTCTTCATTACCTGAACAAAAAATATGTCTCATTAATACATTCATTTACTTTAATTGACGATAGACACTGTTAAATTATAAATATTTGAAATACTTGTATGAAATCAAATTTTCTTTCATATCTCATTATAAATGCATTATTTAATTATTTCCTTTCCCCTTAGAGAAATTGTCCAGTCCTCACAAAGAGTCGCTGCAAATTTTTAAAATTTAAAATAAGCTCTAACAAACACTGTAAAATTTTACCTAATCTTTTGGCCAAAGCTATCCAATCTTGTCCAGTATTAGCACGAGTTAACATTTTCCCCACAACACTTATCCAGGGTGCCTCTTCACGTGAAAAATCAGGATCATTCCAGTAAAAATTTCCTCCAATAGGGGTGGATGAACCATCCATTGACAACCTGAAGCTGCTGGAATATTTAGCTGGATCTCCTGGAAGGTGTGAAAAAGTATTTCCCCTGTAATAATTATTTATTATACATCAGTCTGAATCTAAAAATCATTCAGCAAGTGCAAATTTACTAATAAAATAAGGCTACTAAAAAACCCTATACAAATTTTTTAAAAAGAGCATTATTTCAGAAGCTGTAACAAATATTGGTTTTTTAAAAATATTTTACATAAATGCCATAATTATTTAGTTTCTAAAAGAATTGGCATTAACATAGTGTCTATGATTGTCTGCTACTACAGAAACTAACTGAAGACCGTTTACTGTATGCTTTCCACTGAAATTTGTGCACTTAGGAATAAACAACAGAAACATTTCTATCACATAACTTCAACTAAAAGTAGTAATACCATCACTATTTAGATTTTCTGGTAAAGACACGTTTTAAATTAAACAGACAGCAAAATTCATTTAACAGTTCAGCTTTTTCTGGAAATATGTTATTTTTGTAAACTGCAAGTCTAAAATGCTTTGAATTTTTCTTCATATTTAATCTTTATGGTTATATAGCAAAATGCTTAATCTTGATGCAATTAGCATCAGATATTATCTTATTTACCTTCAATAGAAGTACTAAAGAAGTATTTCTGGATAAAATCAGTTTTCACAAGACGATGCTCACATTCCACAATCTGGAAAACAAGGGTTTAAAAAATAAATTAGAGAATGCCAAATCAAACCTTGCAGAATAAATAAATTAAAACACTTATTTAGCAAAAACTTTGTAAATTCAATTATTAACAAATTATTCTGACCGCTATTGCACAATATCATACAATTCTAAGAATATTGAGAAATATTGAATACTATAACAACATTACACAATAATTAACAATATATCCAAGAGATTTAAATTTTAAACAAAAGTAAATAAACATAATTTTTGAATTAAAATATTAATGGTAGTACAGGATACACCTAAACTGAGGAATATTTTTTCTTGAAAAAAACCTAACATTGAAATCAGTGGCGGCTTGTGCATAGGGACTGTGGTACTGCAGCACCTCCAACTTTTTTCCATTATGTAAATTTAATCATTTTATATTAAACGATTTCGATCTTCAAATAAAACCACGAGTAAAAACTGAAGCAGAAAACTAAGTTCCCTATCTTATTTTTTCACTACCTGAAGATTATGCGCAGAGGAACAAGTAACTACAAGCAGCTAGAACTGTCTAGCGTTGCAGCTCCGAATTCCACCAGCGAGCATGCGTAGTTAAAGAGTGCAAGTTTTCCCCTTCCTTCTCCTACCATGTTTTTAAGCTGAAGGGGAACTGTGCGATCCACAGCATCAAGTAAGCTGGAAACGGGGTTACAAAAATTTTTCCGCCACGGACATTTTTTTCGTGAGCCAGAACTTTGAAAATATGCAAGGAAGCGAAGAATAATTCATTATAAATAGAAATTTAATTGAAAAAGTTTTTTATGTTTATTAAATTTGAATGAAACTTCTTGCAATCCAAAGGATTTTTTTGATAATTTTTAGTAATGCTGATGAGAAATTTTCCGTGATATAAATGTTTTCAAAATTTTTGCGTGACCCCCCCAATATTCTGCACCATCTTATTTAGGATCATGATTCATAGTTTAAGAAGCATCAATTTCAAATGAAATACGGTTTATTTCAAGGAACAGAATTTCTAAAAGAATATTGATAATGTTATTCCCATTTTAAAATATCACACTATACCTTTAGATAGATGTAATAGAATAAGTTACTCTTTTTTTTTCTCACTTGGCAATCCCGTCACTACATACTACATCAGAACTTAAAGTCTACTTTTTAACATTAAAAAAAAATAGAAAAATATTTTCTGACGCACACAATATGAATCGGGATACGTTATATATAGCTGCTTTGATTTCAAAGGGTTAAACTTTTTTTAAATCGTCATACAAGCATCAAGGTCAATGTTTTTAATCTTTATGCTGGAAAGAAAACAAGAAAAATGAGTTTTATTTTTAAGTAATTTTTAATGATACTAATAAGTAGTATTCGCTTATTCTTATTTTCATATTAAGTTATAGTATAACATTTTTTCTTGTTAATCGATAAGAAAATTTTATATTGTCCTTTTATTGTTCAACCGCAGCTGTGTGAATCTTTTTTAAAAGTTACAGCACCCCCAAGATTACATCACACGAGCCACCACTGATTGAAATATATTATATATCATCCTGAATATAATTGTAGCATTAATATTGACACAATATAGTACAATGTTCATGATCAGTTTATTCCACTTTCGTAGTTTTAATTGTTTCACTGTACCCCTTATTTAGTACTACTGCATATGCAAGCCAGCACTACATGTGCCAACATCAAGATCACCCAGAAGAAAACGCAAACAAAACCTTGATATACATTTCAGGCATTAACTGAAATTTATAATTTTTTTTTTAATAGCTGAATAATTTGCACAGTATTTATCAATATTAAATGCAAACAAAACCTTGATGCACATTTCAGGCATTAAATGCAATTTATAATTTTTTTTTACTGGCTGAATAATTTGCACAGTATTCATCAAAGATTATTCTACAAGTGAATTAAAATGTGTATGCATTTTGTTCACTACAATTTCATTGAGTATTTGTGTATTTAATTAAAGTAAAATAAGCAAGGGATGGAGACAAAACTTGAAATGCATCTTTGAAAAACTATTTTTATTTGACATGCCACAAATGATTGGCATGTCAATTAACTCTCTGAGCGGTTAGCTATTTTGATGTTCTAGCTTTAAAGTCTTAAAAATTTGCTTTTAAATTTAATAATTGGATCTTTTTTGCATTCAATCAAGTCTCTGAAATCTTAAGAATATTTTATCCATGGTAGTTTAAGAAATTATACACATAAACATGAATTATCTGCTTTTGAAGTCATTATGAGAAACAGAAAAATACGTGTGAAATGCTCAGAGGGTTAAAAATACTTTTTGTGTAGTTTGCCTGCTAAAATGAAGGCAGACTAGACAAAAAGAGTTTACAGATTGAGATAGTATTTATTGAAAATATGCGCGACAAATTTATGAACTTTCAGAACATGCGAATACATTTAAAACTCTGATTCAGAGAACTGGTTGAATTTATCTAGATAGAAAGGATTAAAACATCAATTTATGAATGGATCAGGAATACAAATTCTACATCTGCATCAATGTATAGATGAATTTATCATAACCATATATCATGTAAAAACTATCAACCAAACAACTTTATGACACAGTAAAGTTGAGTACATTAACCATCAGGACAGTCACAAATTTATTATCAGTCATAGTACAGTTGGATGAAAGAAATGAAGAAATTGGCATGCCTTTTTGGTTAAACATTCATTAAGAGGTAGAAGATGTATGCACTGCTGATCTGTCACTTCTTTATGTCATGTATTTTTGCAAGGTTTGCAATGGACAGAGGATATTTAGGGAATATGACATTCTTTGAACAGATATCACCAAATGCTCAGTCTCCTTTTCTAGTAGATGCCATGTACAAAAAAAAACTTTTGTTCAGTAAACAATTATTCAAATTTCCTCAGGGACTCCAAACACAGTAACATATAATGCAGTGGTCGATCCAGAGTTCTGGTTAGGGGTGAGGTCCATAAAATTTTTGTATCGTGACATCTCCAAATTTTACTGGAGTGAATAAAGATATTTTTCTTAATCTATTATCATAAATTCATATCAGGTGTTTAAGCAAACTGAAAAATCAAAGTGATATTTTAAAACCTAGCGATGATATTCATAAAGAAAATAGTATCAAATTTTCTTTTCGATAATTTAATAAGGACAATGAAATAACTAATAACAAAAAAGTCGATTGGAGCGACAACAAAAGCGGAAAATTTTTGGACTTTCAAGCCAAAGTAATGTAGCCAAGTTTTTTTGCAAAATAGGAGATAAAGAACATCAGAATTCTGGTTTAGCTTTGAGGGAGGCTGCAGCCCCTGGATTCGCCACTGATACAATGGGGTTATAGAAAACTAAGAGTAAAAGTGATAAATGAATATCTTAATATAAATAAAAGTCATTGTGGCTATGTTCCATATCTCCTCCTAAACCAATGGACTGTTTTCAACCAAATGTTGCACACTTATTTTTTTTAAGACAGGGAAGACACTTCGAACTTTCTAAGTCAAAAGTTAATTAAACGGGTTGTTAATTAGAAATTAACGAAACTGTTTTTCTGCCGTAACCGGAGAAAATTGCCCAACAAAAAAATTTTGATACCATCTTAAAGTTCAAAATTTTACCTTTTTAATGATACCAATTTTATATCAGTGACATTTATTCTTCAATTTTATTAATTTTAAAATTTAATAATTTTGAATTAGTGCAGACAGTGATTTGAAATACATGAATTTATAGCTACTCCAGTGCTAGAGCAGCGGTTAGACTTTGAACTCATTTACATTATTTCTGAAATTTGTGCTTAGTTTTATAATATGTTTTTTATATAAGAAGAGAGTCAACAATCCAACTTTAAAAGCCCCAAATCTTATTAAAATTTCAGTTAATTGGAAATGCAATGAGATTTTGGCATTTTCCATGATATTTTTAAAGCGTATTATGGATGACTTTTATCACAAAACTATTTTATACATAATAAAGTTTAAAATTAGCTTTTCATGACATAACTTTCATTTTCTGTTCAATTCGTTTGTCATTTTAATAATTTTGCAAAATAATTAGTGTATAAAATTTACAACATTTTTTTTATATTGAAAAAACAAGAATACATAAGAACTGATTGCTAGATCACATTAGAAGATTTTGGATGAAGATGAATTTTATTTTTTAAAATTCATATTTATTCTATGCTTTCTCAATGAAAAATTTACTATGTAATTGTCTCAAAACATCCATTAAAATCTGTCTTATACTGCAAGATTTATGAACAAAATTTGAAGTACATATGCAATAAATATAATAACTATGGAGAAAATTAGCTATAGGTGGATTTTTAAAATCGTGGAGGTTCAACTGATATTCTCATTTTAATTAAAAACATTTCAGATGATAAAAGAGTTTTGGGTATTGCATTTCTACACAAAAGTAGTTTTACATCAAAAATATTAGGCATAAAGTATTTTAATCCTGAGCAATGGGACGCTTAAAGCTAAGTAATGTATATAAAATAAATAAAAATGAGGATAATCTTGGAATTGCATGTTTAAAAAACTATTTTATTTAGTTAATCTTACAATTATAAATACAAGTGACTTCCCTCTTAAAGGAACAGGTGAAAGGAAGATATCACAGCTTATGATGATATTAATTTAGAAGCATGTGACACAGAAATGAGAAGAGATTGATTTACAACTTTAGAATACTGGATGGATATTTCTTTGATAAAAGATTAAAAACACCACTTTATCTTGAATGAGCATCAAAATATGAATTCATTTATGTTTAGCTTAACAACAATTTATAAACATGCAAATAATAATAATGACACCAATTATTATCCTTTGAACAAATATGGGAAAGGATAAGACAATTTTATTCCTTCTTCAGCTTCTAAATACTTTCTTTGTGTTATAGTAACCTAAAACATGAACAATTTAGAAATTAAAACTTTGAAATCATTGAAAGATTAAAATAATTTATTTCGTAGCACGACAGTTTTGCAAGAAAAAATCCTAATTTTTTAATTAGCATGGAAACCATTTTTAAGAAATATTAATGAGTTATATTTTTAATATGTTCTACTTATTTGTCTTATAAGATCAGATTTCTTGTATTGTAAAGATATTTTTCTCCCATCTCAAATTAATATATTGATCAATTAAAACATACCAAACACAATTTATATGCTAAAATATTTTAAATTTGTAGTCCAAAAGGAATAAGAAAATGTTGATTATTTTAATAAATTATAAATAATCTTGAATAATTAAGTGAAATTTTCATAAACAAATTATTTCAAAATATTTATAAGAAATAAAAAATAAATAAATAATTCAATCATCTTGTATTCTGTGCCTATGTATTTTTTGTAATCGAGTCTTATGATTGTAGAGTCAACAGGTACATCATCTCTTCGGAAAATAAATTTGTGTTGCCTTCAATCATGTCTTGATGACCACATCCAAACAAGACAATAAGCTTTGTAAAACCCAACAATAAAAACCACACAACTAGAAACCCTGAAGATTATGAAAACAATAGAATATATAATAATTGTTTCATTTTAAATAAATTTAGTGCTGCCAGGTATTTTGTTTTCTTGTATATGAAAGCACACACAGAGAAAATATTGCAATTACTAAAAAAATTTACCTGGATTTTAATGAATCTAGACACTTCAGGTTTCTCCGAATATGAGAAAGAAACAATTTTGATTATGTCTTGGCATTTGCCTGACTGTCCATGTCAGCATGATAACTATAAGCATAACATGTTAGATGGTTGAAATTAATTATGTCTTTTCTTATATTAAAATTTTATATCTGTAACAAACATTATCTTATATTTTAGTTACTGTGACTATTTATAAATGCGCATCCACTCCATTCAATGAAAATATTTAGTAATTTTTTGTATAGAATTAAAACCAAATTTCAAAATAAATTTTAAAAAAAAAACCAGAGGAGATTAGCAATAAATAATTTTTTGAATTTTGAAATGGCATACAAATTGTTTTCTGCAATTGTTTCTGAACTTATAGTCCAAAAATATACAAAATCATGAATTTGAAGGAAAAAAAAACCTGTTTAGCAAACTTTCAGAGGAAAAGACAATTTTAACTTTTAGAGATTTTATTGATTCCAATCGAGAATGATTGGTTACATAACAAATAATTAAAATAATTTTGATCATACATTATATATCTTTATATGGCGTATATAAGAAAGTCATGGAGAGACATTCTCGATTTTTAGTTTCCATTAAATTAACTTATGACTGGAAAATAAATCTTATGTTATGTACTACAGCTCACAATAAGCAAAATGAGGTTCAATGTGAAGAGTAAGTCACATGTAATAAGTAGCATATAAATAGTTTTACATAGTTTCTAACATTTTGAACTTGTGATATTTCTATCAAAACATGCCTTATAAAATGCAGAAAATCCATCTTTCTTAGAGTTGCTACTTCATTCCTTTTCTAAATGATTAAGTTTGACATTTATGTTCTGACATTTTAAGAAAATATCCTCATTGCCACCTACTCATTTTAAACATGTCATTGTCTTTCACAATAAGCTTATATGACAAGATTTATGCTCTGACTGAATTATATTCATTCCATAAAATTACACAATAAACTACAGATACTCTGAATGATTTTGCTTTAATTTTCTTAAAATCCATTTGAAAAGATTGTACTTGAGATGCATTGTTCTAAAAATAAAACAATTTCTTCCTAAATAACAAAATTTTAATGAATTTGTGAGAAAAGTAAAAATACTTTCTAATACCAAAATCATACAAACTTATAGTCACAAGCAGGTTGTCGATTTTTTTGATTTTTTTCAAAAAAATCGATTTATTTATTAATATCGGATTTTTTTTATTTAAATCAAGATTTTTTTGATTTTAATGATTTTTTAAACTATATATATATTTTTATTATTTAACATTTGTATATTAGACAATGGCAACACAGTCATAGAATTATATATATAACAACATACCAGTCATTAAGCTGTACTTTATATTAAAAAATTAAAATTTAATTCAAAAATGTAACAAGTATTTAAAAATATTTTAACTAAAATATAAAATAATATACTTTTGAAATATAAGACAATTTTATTAAGGAAAAAAAGGAACAATATAATAAAAATTGTCATTTCTTGACTATAGATATATTGTATATTCAAATATTATGGAATTTTACACTCAACTGTTCATTTGTTTTATTACAAACACAAGTTTTGAAGCTTTCTCTACTGCTAATCTGTTTGACACAAACTTAAATAAAAAAATTTCTAGATAAAATTTTTAAATTCGCTTCAAGGTGCATTGAATCACCATCAGGACTACATGTGCCAAATTTCACTGTAAGTGTGATAGATTCATCTGAACATTGCACAACTCACATTGTCTTTATAAGTATAGATCATAGTTTAAAATGCACTATGTAGATGTTTGTATATCTTTTGGAGCATTTATATGCATTACTTAATTATCTTACATTTGAACATTATTGCAATATAAAAACTTTGTTGTCCCCAATACTATTTAGTTATCTCCAATATTAAAAAGAAACTCACTGCATTTTACTATGTTCTTTCTTTGTGAACATGATCCTAATATAAATACATGAAAATAATAGGTTTAAGATAGGGCTAATAGTACTCCTTTTAGAATGTATATAGCAGTCTTATGAAATTTTGTTTCAGAATAGGAATTATTAGAAATAAAGTTCAGGAAAATTCCTTGACTCGAAGATAAGAAGTTTTTTAGATCTGGATGTTTAACAATTTTAGCAAAGTAACTCGAAAATTTTGCTCCAATATTCTTGAAGTTTTAATTTAATTTTCTGTAAGATTCAACAATAATTTTCGAGTGTATCAAGGTGGCTGTATCTAAGGGGGTTCTCATGAGGCCCCCCCCTCGGAATGAAGCAAGTTTTTAAATTTTTTTTGTAGATTCTATGTCTAGACAATAAACTAAACCCATTCATGATGTTTTCTCATCATATTTCAAAACATTATTGCCTTGTGCCACAAAGGGTTAAAATCTAATTTGCTTGCTGTCAAAAATAAAGAATAGAAAGTACTCTAGTTACATCAATTCAATGAAATATTTTTTTTATGTTCTTTCTTTAAATATATATTTAAAATATTTTAAATCACTATTTAAAGATACATGAACAATTTTATTTCATTAAAGCAGATTAACTTGATATTTAAAATGAAGTATTAAATCAGTGATTTTTTTAAAAAAATCAGTTGATTTAAATCCGATTAAATCAGTGATTTTAATCAACTGATTTAAATCACCGCAACCCTGGTCACAAGTAAAAACAGAATCTGACATATAAATTCAAAGTTATGATATTTTAAAATGCATTTTTAGCATCTTATCATTTAAAACTAAGCCATCTCAAGATTTCAAGATCATAAAAATTACTTTTTAGAATAGAATTTTCAAAAACTCCATATAACATTATCAATAATGTTTACTTGCTCATCAACTCAAATCAAATAAATTTTAAAAACAATTCAAGCATATAGCAAACCTGGAAGGAGACCAGAAAAATCAAGAATCAAAATAAGGCCTTCAAAATTTGAGCTGCATTCCATTTTTGGCTCTACAAGCCATGGGATCATGTACTTTGGTAGTTTAGGTTCTTCACTGATTTCAGTCAACTGAAATTTAATTTTAAGCACTTTCAGGCAAACTTAAACTTAATTGCAAATGCACCATTATGATGTTAATAAACTCCAAAGAAATGAAAAAATTTACCTCATCAGGCATTTCACAAATCACATCCAAACTGTTCAAAATATCCAACAGAATAGTCTTATGATGAAATGCATTTGGCCAAAGACTCTCTAAATTTTTAGATATTATGTTATCACTTTTCAAACAATTTTCATTAGAATCACTCTGTAAAAAAGTAAAACAAAAGTTGTATTTGACATAACATTACAGATTAGACACATTTTATTCAATTCTAAAATAGAGCAACACTTTTTACTCAGTTATCGAATTCAATAATAAGTGTATAATATAGGTTTTCAAGCAAAATATGTTGAAAATGAATTCACTGGATTAAAAAAATAGCACAGATCCATTTCTATGAAATAAATATGAACAAATTTTAGACATATTATCATTTCTTTTAAATCCTTTTTTTCTCTTAATTTTTGCTGCCTTATTTTAGCATTATTTTTTAAAAACATATTTCTCAATTGTTTTAAGAATTAAAATGCTCCAGTGAAGATCTTGCTTTAAACAGCTAAAAAACTTTGAAAAACCTTAACTTCAAATCTGTGGATGTACATTAACATGTGTTAGAGATGAGGACCAGCTAGCAGGAAGAGAATAGCTCTTAGAACATTGTAAACTTCACAACTAATTAACACATTATCTCTAAAATTTAAACCAATAGGGTCTTAAGAATAATTTTCAGATCCAAAAACTTGCTAAAATAAATTAAGAAAGAAATACTAATGCATGATGTTAATGACTACTTTTGTTTTGTTCATTCACCATAAAAATTTGTAGGAAACTATCAACTCAAATAATTTGTTGACTTCACTGTATACAAGAGATGATTGCTCATTAGGACATAGTAGAAATCTAAATGTCTGAAATGAATCCTCCTCACAACTAATGAGCCAGCTAAATACTATAAACAAATGAAGCTTATTCATATATTATAGTAATATTTATAGTTGCCATTATTTATTTACAACATACCTTAATAAGGCAAATTTTTATTTGCTCAAATCTGGTTCAATTTATTTTTTTAAAAAAAGTAATATGTTGTAAAATATATCTTTGCATGTACATTCTGGAGGGGTGATTATGATTCCATTTCAGGAATCCAAGAAACATAGAATAAAATTGTAACAATTTTTATTTCAGAATGCACATGCATAACATACATAATTTCACACAATTCAAAATCAGATCAGATCAGAACCATGAGATCGTTCGCCTTCATCACCTCCAACACGAAATCCAGTCGCTTAAGCAGGTCATCACACACCAAGGCAACACAGTCAAGTAGATGTGGAGTGACCTCAATCATGTTGCACTTTGACTTCTTATCACCACGAGAGAATCTGAGGGTTTTTAAGTGACCGGAAGCTAAGCGAGCCAAAGCTGTTTGGTCTTTCCTATCCTCCTTATAGCAGCACCCCGGCCTTCAATACGATACCATGAATGAGCTGGTAGATGCCTCCAAGAAATGCTAACAAGGACCCTTCTTCTTGAGTATAACTCAAGATAGGTCAAGGTAATGCATTTTAATACTGGCAATGGCTTTCCACTTAGCCTTTCAATATTAGATTAGAATTTGTAGAAGTATATCAACAAGTGTTGGAGATGAGGACCAGCAGCAAGAAGAGAATAGCTCTTGGAATGTGAAGAGTGTTGTAAACTTCCCAGCTATTTAATAAATTATCTCTAAAATCTATACCAATAGAGTCTTAAGATTAATTTTCTGACCCCAAAATATCCACACATATTTTTGTTTCATATTTCACTGTCTATAACATTTAGGTTACAAATGTTCAAGGATATTCTACATTCTGTCATAACACATACAACTGTTTTTTTTTTTTTAAATTGAGCAAAATAATGAGACTTCACTTTACAAATCCATAAGTTCTGGATTAGAGAAGGGGAAAAAATCTAGAATCACAGCTATATTCGGAGTACAGTCACTACTGATCTAAATGATATCAAAAATTTAGATCATCAAATTCATAAATCAGCCAAATGAAAAAATCGAAGATCCTTACTTTTACAGATAAATGTATATCAGTACTCAAAAGTTGATAAGCATAACTAATAAACCACTGAGGCTTCAAAATAACTATTCCACTAATATCATCAGTTTCATGAAGTTGTTCTGAGCCCATGTGCCACAATTTTCCTTGATGATGATAGAAATGAACCATTGAATAAAATTCTTCATCAGATTCAATATTTTCTAAGCGAGCCACTTCAGAGAGCTGTTAATTAGAGGAAACATTTGTCAAACACACAAATATATTTAAAAATATATATATTAGATTTGAAAAACTTTTATTAATTGTAACAATAGGTAGTTACAGATTTTCTTGCTTAAGGTTCTATCAATGATGATACTGATGTAGCTAACCATGAGTCATTTCTTTTTATAACAAAGAACTCACCATAATCCAGTATATTAATTCTGACATTTGGTTGAACCTTATGCATATTTATATAAATAGGGAAGAATGATCTTTCATTAAATGAGAAATATTTTTGAATATTTGTCATTTTATAAAACTATCATGAATATTTGTTGTTTTATAAATCTATCATGAATATTTGTCATTTTATAAATCTTAACTAATTTTTACATCTCACTCATTCTAGAAATGTATTGCTGCTAGAGATAATCAGTTTTGCAGATAATCATGGATAAAGAAGTTTTGCACTTTCATAAATTAAATAGCAGTGAACAAAAATATATAGTTACTCCATAGAACATCTGTTTATAAAATAATATTTGGTCACAGTTGGCTTTAAAAAAATTAAGAAAAACTTTTGGTAAATACAGAAGGGGGAAAAAAAAATACCCAAGTGTAAAAAAATTAAACTTCCATTTTTCTGAATACACAATGATATTTATAAGTTTATTCAATTTAAATGACTTTTTTTTTTCTATTTTCATTAATTCACTAAATATTTTTGAGTTATCCACTTAAGGAAACAAAGGCAAATCTTTTTTTAAAGGAAATATGAAAAAGTATGATTTTTTTACATACAAGATGATAAAATTAAAGTATCCTTATTCAGAACACTCAAGAGGAAAAGCTAGAGGTCATAAGAATATATCAAATCACAGTGGTAAACATTTCACAACATGGGAAAAGAAACAACTGATAAAAATTCCATTAAAAAATTTTCATTTTTAATGCTAGATCTCTTTACTCCTTATATGCATTTATTAAACTGATATTGGGATGATTACAACTAACACTAGCATCTATTGCACTCCTGTACCACTTACAATTTGTAATTAAGACTTACAATGACTATGAATGAATTATACCATAATGATTAAATTAAGTTTATACTGAAGATTATTTGCCAATCTTATACAGTTGATTAATCAAGTTTTTTGCATCACTTCTTTTCCCAAATATCTGAAATGCACATCACCAAGATTAGTCATTTTTATGATTTCTAGCTTTCTTTCTTCTCAGTGCTTTGAGTAGAGAGACTTTAAATCTATCCACTCAGAATATATGGTGTAATATCATATCATTTTGTAATTAACTGGTAAGTACATTTGGTATATTTGAAGAAAGATAACAAAGAATACCCTTTCTGGAGAATCATTAAAGTAAAGGCTATGACTAATTGTTATAAATAACACCCTAAAGGATAAAAGAGAGAAGTCCTTAAACAGAAAATGATAGATACATTTATCAGATATCAAATGGTCAGGCACAAGAAATTCAAACCCATGAATTATATGTATGTCACCAAAATTAGTCCAATAAATTAAGACTAAAATTAGTAAAGTACATACTGAAAATATGAACTTTACAGAATACAATTTTCTTTATTGCAGAAAATGTTCCTCCAATTCTTTTAGAATACAATTTTCTGTAACATAAGTATAACTTACAAAAAATATCTAATCTACACTAGGAAAAATTAACTTAACATTTAATATTATTCTTCTTGTCACCTTATTAAAGAATTAGATCATTTAACAATATATTTTAAATCAAATATTAGAGCACAGTGATTTGAAATGCTTGCTTATTCTAATTCCAGCAATATATTATACGAGGTACAAAAAGTATTCATAGTGACTATTTCCGGAATTACATACTTGATTTTTTTCATCATTTATGTACATAAAATACAAATTATGAATGCATTCTTCCCATGTTATGAAGCTCTCAAAGTGATGAATGTAGATTTGTTTAAATATGACATTGTGTTTTTTTATTTATTTATTTATTTTAAATGTTAAATATAATTTATGTAAAAACTTGTAAACAAAAATGTGTATTTTCTTTCTTTTTTTAAGTACCAACTGAAAAATCAAACTTAAATTAAAAATGAATGCATCAAGAGTCAAGTCAGTAATTATAATAAAAAAAATCAATAACATAACAAAATAAAATAAAAATAATCAAATTTCAAAAATGATTCACATTTAGCATAATATATACGAGTTTCATGATTCTGATATTTACATTAGGATTCTGATGACAATTAAGAAATGCTTTAGTTCCTTTGAAAAAAAACACTGAACACTATTAAATGTATACAAAATATATCACAAAATATAGATATTTTAATATTAGAAGATTATTGCAGAAACATTATGCTACTAGGAAAATCAAACTGAGAGAAAATACACAAAGATGCATAAACAAAATATAGTCTCCAGCCTGATGTGTATTTTACATTCCACAAAAAAAAAAAAAAAATACTTTACAGGGAAAACAATTAAAGGAAATCATTGTAACAGGAATAGAAAAATATATAGGTATATGTTATGATCAATGTGGATAATCGGTTATTATACATAATAACAGAAAATTATGTAGAATGACTGCATAATAAATACAGTTATTATATATAATAACCACTTAAAGATTTGGTTATTATGCATAGTAACCGATTTATCACATTGTCTGTAACATATATATAATGCAAGTTTAAGGAGAATATTACATTCCATTTTATTAAAAAGAAGAAAAAAATGACCTTATTTATATCAGCAAAATAAACCTCTCTCTCAATCAGCCTGTCAACAGCTTGCTCAAACAGCATCCATTTCAAAGGGATTTCAGTTCCAAAATGAGGTAGTTGCAAGGCAAGCTCTTGGATTTTCCCTCTCAACTCGACTATCATGCTGTCGACAGCTAATGTCTCGGGATTTCCAACGTAATAGAAAGTGGGATGCACAAGATGGTAATACACTTTATCTTGGATGCTTTCTTTAATTTTATTAAACTGGTGCTCTACCTGACAAAACAAATTTAAAAAAGTATTGAATGGTACAGTTTTGCTCTAATCTAAGGGGAAAAAAATAGTATGTTTAAAATAAAAGCTGCTGTATATAGTGTGTGATGTATTAGATCAAAATTTAAGAAATAAACTTGAAATGCAAAAATCTTTTAAAAAATTTCAGTTCAATAAAAATTGCATGACTATAGCCTTCTAAAGGAAAATGAAGCAATTTTCTTTCACTACAATTTAGAGGGGGGGGGGGTGGAAGTTACAACTTTAAAAAAAAAAAACACCCTAAATCAAATACAGTGAAACCTCCCTACTGTGGCTACCTGTATTCCAAGGAAACTTAGTTTTCAGAGGTGTGGCTATACAAAAGGGGTATGCATTTGAAAGTATAAAATATGCTTTTAAACAAGCTCTAATTCATTATTTTTTAACTGTCTAAAAAAGTACTTTTTCAAAAATTTCTATTTTTTTTTTAATACGATTTGTCTTTTCTTGGATCTTCCAGCTTTCTTGTAACTTCTTTCAATTTTGTTTCTTTTTTAGTAGAAAAAAATAGGGTGTAATCGTTTCATTGGTAGTTGCAGAGGAATGGACAATGATAACATCTAATTTTTCTAAAGTCAGTCGAGCTGAAAGTTTCATTTGCTGATGCTACCCATATCAGCAGCTTCTTTGTCAGAGACTGAATCAGCACTTGACAGGCACAAATTAACTCTTAAATGTCCATCCCTTATCGAGGCTGAAGTGCACTTTTTCCTTCTCATAGGGAAAGGAAAGATTAATTTCAATCTGATTTCTGGTGTTGTTTTTGACAGTATGAATTTCCTCCCTCTTCTCTCAATAAAATGTCCATGGTCAGAGAAATGAAAGGAATGCATTTGATGGAAGTTGAATGGGCAACCAACACGGACACTCAGAGGAGTTTAAGTGGCTTTCATGGAGGTTATTTGAACATTATGCCTATGGGCTAAAATTTCCCTGGCAAACAAAAGTGGCCATTAAGAAGGGTGACTACTATTCCAGCGTGGCTGCTCAAAGAAGTTTCACTGTATAATAAATAGTAAATAATAAACAGTGTATTTTAGTTAAACCATAAAAAACAAATTTATAAACTATATGTTACATTCTGGCTTATTTAGACTTAGAGCTTTGTATATTTATTCATACTACCAATAAATTAGCCAATTATTAAAAAACCCAATGTATTTTTTTATGAATAAGTTGAGAGTTTTAAATACATATGTTGCTTCTGAAAAATAATGGTATATAAATATTTCTCTAAAGGATGAGTTTGGTCACCATTAAAATTTGTAATTCATTTGCTTTGAGTGTCATTTCATGATCAACTTTAAATTATTACAACTGTAGAAAACTACTGTGCTTAAGAATTATCTTTTTCTTTTCAATGTCATGCAGCTGAAATTCAGCCTCTAGAAAATGATATCCATAATATATGTTGGATAATTCAGGTTTATATAAATTATTACAACATAAATGGTTTCTTAATAAAATTATTCCTCAAAAAATTATATACCAAAGTGAAAAAAAATGTTACATACCCCTGATTCAAAAGTTGTTGAATCTTCTTGAATGCCAACAATTAAAACTGGTGGGAATAAAGTGCAAATCAAATCGTTTATGATATTTTCTTCTTCACGATTCTTATTTTCATCTTTTGGATGAGCTAGAGAAACATAAATCATTTCAAGCCAGTTTTTGAGCAGAGAGAGGGTTGTAAGACTGTAGCTTGGCGGGAAGTCCAACTACAGAAAGAAAATAAAATATTTCATAACTATAATAAAATATAAATACTAAAAACAAAAAGGTCTTTACCAGCTGTAATAACTGTCTGAATATGAAAGCTTAGCATATTTAATCAAATTTAATTATTCATATATTGAATTATGCCCATTACTTAAAAACATATTTTGATAATATGCCTCCTACAAATCTTACAAGTAAGTATATTAAGCTCATACGCTAATTTGGGCTAAATACATGAAGTCCAAATTTGGGTAACAAATAATTGTACTTTTCAGTTACTAAAATTGCATTGAATTTGTTCTTCAAATCATTATGTTTTAACCATTTGTGGTTGACGCCGCCACAGTGGCAGCATTTGTAAATCGTTGTAGAAGTCTGGTTTTTTGTTGTTGTTTTAGACCCACAACGACCAGTTTACCCAAATGTCCAGTGTTGATCTAAAGAAAAAAAAAAAAAGACTTCTATGATGACTTGCAAAAGCCACTACTGTGGCGACAACTGGCTTTTAAATTGCAAATTTTACATTCTGCTATGCAAAATTATGTACAGTTGGAAATTTTAAAATTATGCATGAACAACAAATTTTTTATTAAAACTTTTATTAGCCAGACTGTAATGATACTCAATTTGGGCTGGAAGTTCGACATGTTTGTCTTACAGATTTATGTAAGTGTGTCAAAAATTTCCAGGACTAATTCTATAGAGAAGCAACAAATCACAGAATAGAATTATGCTAGTAGCAACAGTGACTTGCCATCTTAATAAGTCGTGTAACAAGAGATATTGACGTGTTAACATCAGGAGTTGTTATTATGAGATTTATATGATTATGTATGTGGTAGTCTGCAATTATGTAAATTGCACTCTCCTGATGAATCTGATTATGAATTGAAACACTGTTAGTGTTAGCACAGCATTACACTTGATTCACTGCCTTATCAAGACTGAAGGTCTCTATCACTGCAAACGCAAGCCTGGGCTATGATTCGTCAATGTTCTGCAGAGCTAGCCCAGGAATGGACTGCAACACCTACATAGCTTAATTTCTTTTATAAAGCTTTGACATTTTTTATGCACAATATTACTAATAATTCACTAGAATAAGTATATACTCGATTATAAATAAAACATCTTAATCAAGAAAGTGAATATCCAGCTTATCTTTATATGCTTAAAAGATTTATCATTCAAAACAACCTTTTAAAAGTGTATTATATTATGATGCATTACTTTTCACACAGAAATTTAATAAAATTCATTGCGAATTTTTTAATATTCAAGTAAATCTGAAAACTTTCAAATATCTTTTCCATAGAAGAAAAGCACGGATAATTTAAATTCTAACAACTTTTTTTCTAATTGAGAGAAATCTATTTCCACAAGACAAACAAGCAATCTTACTCCATAACCTTCAGTACTTTGAATAGGAGAATCCAAATCTTGAGCCAAGTCAAAAACAAAAAGGTAAATTGTTTGTGGTGAAAGGAATAACTGAAAAATAAAAATAATTTATTTCACATATAAAATGATGTAACAGTATGGTGTAATAGCAAATAACCCTGAAATCATACAATTATTTTATTAGAACACACAATTAA
The DNA here is from genome assembly GCA_013235015.1 of Araneus ventricosus. Lineage (NCBI taxonomy): Eukaryota > Metazoa > Arthropoda > Arachnida > Araneae > Araneidae > Araneus > Araneus ventricosus. The sequence goes on from BGPR01006534.1 coordinate 45,542, forward strand.
CGTTGCATAACAATTCTATAATATTTGTAAATCTTTGAACTGATAATTTATATGAATTACTTAAAAATATTGTTTACTGCTGAATCTATTTTTTGTCTTCCAAGAAGATAAGTAGCTATGTAAATATTAATCAGTAATATTTTCAGTTAGGCAAAGTACGCTGTGTAACAAGTGATAGATGTGCTTAGAATATTTCCTCATTGATATTATACTGTTCGTGTTTTTTTAAAAAATCACATTAGCAAATTAAATCAACTGTTAGTTTTGATTTGTACATTAAACTGTGATTAGAAAATAATTTTTATGATCTCTTTGTTCATGTTTCTATTCTGTTACTGTTGATAACCTCTGCAACAATAGCATTAAATCACCTTTGGCTGTAATTTTATTTGTCTTTAAGTTTGTTGTATGAAAAAACCTTCACATAGAGTTGAATCAGCTCAATTACAGAAATCAGCTTCCATTTAAACATATACTTCAAAAAAAAAAATAAATAAAAAATAAATAAAAATAAAATAAAGCACCTGATATGCTTGCTTTTCTTTTATTTATTTTTGTGGTGATTCATCTGAACTATTGAATTTTAAACTGATATTGCCTAATAAAATTCACAACAGAACTTTTTAAAAATTGAACCAAATCATGTACTTAATATCAAGTTCAGCCCCTTCCTTTTTTGTAAGTCATCATTACTTCTCCATCTTTTTTCACATGCATGGTTTCTATATACATGATTGAAAATTTAAAAAATTATAGAATAAAAAGAAGATATTTATCAAAATTATAAATGAGAGGAAAAATCATGATTGACTGTTAAAAATTGTAAGAGAAAAATTTTCTCTAATGGGAATATGATATTGCTGCCTTTTATGACCGTATAAACTATTATGCCTTTCAAATCTTCTTAGTTTGTTTTTTGGTAATGACTGCATTGATAATGACATAAAAAATCAAGACAAATTTATTACATTGATAACTAGATTAAAAATCAGTCTAATAATAAATTTATGAACATTCATTACTATCGTGTGAAAATATTTCTGTCAGGGTCTCATATTTAACTGTCCAAAATAAAGACAATTACAAATGTTATATACATATATATTAAATATCAATACATATTTTTAAACAACTGAAATATAATTTTGCAGATATAAGTACAAAAACAGATATGACATACTGGACTGTGAAAATGAAAAGATCTTTTAAATTATTTTCTTTAATGATGTTATATTAAATTTGCAAAATTACCTGATGTAAAAATAAATATTTTGGATGGCCACCGTAATTCCAGATATTAAAAGTTAAGGTAACATTATCAGTTGACTGCTTTTCATTTTCCTTTTTCTCCCAAATTTGCTTGCATTCCGACTCCTTAAGCATAGCATCCACCAATTCTACAACACGACGAGGGAGGTCATCCGGCAATTCTTCATTTTCATTTGAAATGATGTTATCTTTAGAATTCTAAAATGAAATCATTGCATTTTCATTACATCACTCTGAGTAATTTTTGTATAATCGATCAAATTCAGCAATATATGGAGAAAAATTAATGAAGATATTTTATATGCATTAAAATGTGTACTGACAAAAAGAAGTAAAAACATAAATGTAAATTAAAGAGTAATACAAGATCTATTGCTGGCCTGACTTAAGAAATCAAATTGATGTTATTATAATTTAAGATATCTCTGCAGTTAAAATATATTCCATAAAAATTATGTTCCACAGTTAAAATTTCTTAAAATATGGAGAAGCCTTTTTTATTATTATTATTTATCGTTGGAAATAGATTGCCAACCTGCTGCTTAGTTTATTTTAGTTGAAATATTTTTCTTACCAATGGAAAATAATAATAATTCCAATGTCAGTTTATACAAAAACTGATTCCATTTTAAGTTAAAAGAAAGCATCCAAAAATTTTGTTTAAAAAATGTGAGAATACTTTTATTTTTTCAAAATGATTTAACAAAACAACTGTGATCACAAAAATAACACAATATTAATGATGTAAAAAATATTTTAAAATATACCCTGAATAAATTATCGACATCTAGACAGCAAAACTGAATGTTGATAATCTAAAACACGATTTTGAAACAAATTTGGCAGCAAAAAAAAAAAAAAAAAAAAAAATTAGTGCACATATTTTTTTAAGTCAAACATTTTCATATAAATAGCTCTATATATAACATACATTTAAATATATACTGAAAATATAAAGTAATATTAATGTTTTTTGTTGTTTTTAAAAATTTAGCTTTAGTTTAACTGACTAAAAACTTCATTTTTATAGTTAATATAACCAGCAGTGAAAAAAAGGTGATATATAAAGGTTGAAAAATAAAGTAGAATTCTGATAATTCAGAAATGAATGCCTATGCAAATGTAGCTTTGGCAACAAAATTCAGTAGCATATGCAAATTTTATACAGGTTTTTTCTCTCTCTCTCTCTCTCTCTTTCTTTCTGTATTGCAAGAATAGTTTCTTCCTCTACAGTCAACTTTTCACCTAAGCAATTATTGTAAATTATCCTAACTGTATTGAATTACAGATTAGAAAATCAGCATGAATTAGCTTTATAAAGAAAAACCATATAAAGCAACAATCCCAAGACAACAATTTTTGTCAATTCAACTAAATGAAATCTTGTACAACAAATGCTTATTTCATGAAATAAGCACCATATCTATGAAGAAGCATTAAACGATGAAAAGATATTGCGAAAAAAAAATAGATAAAGCTGCTTACAGATGCTTCTTCTTGTTTTGACATGCCTCGAGACATCTTTGAAAGGCTTGACTGGAGTCTGAAGCCAGGAGTTTTCTTTCTCTCTTGCTCTTTGCTCCTCTTTCTTTGCAGAATCATTTCTTTTACAATATTGATGGCAATGGCTTTAAAATACTCTTCATCAGCAGAAATTACTATAACAAATAAGAACATAAAACAAATTACATGCATTAAAATAAAAGACTAAGACATATTGAACAGTACTGGTAAGTTCTGGAAATGTAAGCTGAATTTAATAGACACCACACTTAAAGAAAAGAACAAAACAGAAGAATGCATCAGCTTTAAAAAATTTACAATATTGACAGATAATTGCACATACATCTACTCAGTGTAATACAGTAAACTCTCTCATAACTGACACCTGGTTAACCAGCAGAAAACAAAATGATGACACTTTTGAAAGCATAAATTTAAATTCTAAATTTTGGTCCATGGGGTAAAAAAAATAGTAATGATGGGGTGCAGGCTTGAATGGAGGTAGACAATTCTGTCCTTTCCACTCTCTCTCTCTCTTGATGATGAAGAAATAATCAAACATTCACTGGAAAAAAAGGAAGTGGACGATGGATGGAGATGAAGATGACATGTGGACTGCAAAAGTTATTTGGAAAGAAACAGATGAAGAATTGTGGACCCTCTTAAAATTTGATGAACAGTTTTCATCAATATCAGCATATAATGTTCAAACTTCGTAAATTCTAATATTCATAAACACACAATTCACATTAAATTCAACAATTTCACTTACTTGTCAGTAAGGACTTGTAGGCAACATATAAGTTTGATTGACACAAACATAAAAGACCAACACATAACACACGCAACAAGCACAGAACAAAAACCAACAAGACATCATCAGAGAGATAAGTTACATTATAATATAGAAACCTGCAAACAGCGTGCAGGGGCCACCAGGTGACACTCGTGAGCTCTTGTTTCAACATATAATGTTAAGAGCTTCACTGTATCCTCAGTGAATTTTTTAGAACTCCAGGAATAATTTCATAAGCATGCAGACATTCAAAGTTGTATGTTATCACAAAAAGGAATGTGCAACTTTTATGAGATAATATGTGGAGAAATTGCAATATGATATTTAATTTTGTTTTTTCTGGAATGTAAAATAATGCATTTGTGTTTTAATTTTAGATAACCTGCACAATTTTCAATATTATCTATTTAATTCTGGTTGATAGATAAAAAACATGACCAATGAACTTCACATGCAGCAATTTTTAGTTTAGAAACATATATTCAACTATGCAGAAAAATCTTGATGGGCATCAGTGAGGTTCTGCTGTTAGTACCACATAAGAGATTCTACTGCATAACTTAGTTAGTAGATTTAGATATACTTTGATTTTACTTAGCTACTGTAGAAAAATATGTACACATAGGATGCAACCTCAAGAGTGTTTGCAATGAGCAATATTACAATAAGTTTTCTGATACTTTTGCAGTTTCTACTTCATTTTGATTTTTCTTTTAATGTTTACAATCAAAAATTATTCAGAAAATGATCCTGATTTTTGGAAATGTCAATAAAAATTCCTAAATAATCATTTTAAACTGCACTATTAAAATTTATCATTAATTAATGTGTTGTTTTATTATTTGTTTTCCAATCGGGGAATTGAGATAAAACTTTTCGAGTGAAAATAGGATGGTGAAATGTCTTTCCACTTCAAAAAAGACAAAGAATGGTAAAAGTTTAAGAAGCCCTGTTATACAAAGTGGTTTGAAAGAGTAAATATGCAAATAGCTTATTAGTATTTAATATCCAATCTCTTTCAAATATTGCTTAGTTGTAATTTAATTCAAGATACTTCAAATGATAAGTGCGCCTGGTATCAAGAGTTGTAGAAAGTTTGTGCTTCAGTTCGACTTCCTTTAAGGGATGCAATATAGACAAGAGTTTCATGCTTATATAAACTCAGCATAATATCTAAATTGAAGTACATACTATTTGTACTTGAAGATTAGCATCAAGTAGAATATCCTTGATCTTCCACACTTTGAATTTGGGATATTCAGAAAATATATTGTACAAACTGGTATACGTGCTCTTTAAATTACCTTGTACTAGTTATTTTCTAGAGTAGTCACTAAGACTTTTGGATATGTAAAGGTAAACAAAGTATAGCAAGAGGATTGTGGGGACTTTTTAAATAAAAATTATTAAGAATCACAGAAAAATATATTGTTTTTTATCTTAAATTATCCATATTAAACTAGAAGTAATATATTTTGACTAAAATTTATCTTCAGTGATTTAATTCAAATGCAAATTCTTCAAAGAATATTTCAGACTTCTCAGTGTTCAAGAGTTTTTGATACTTTAGGAATCAATATCATACAAAATCATATGAAGGAATATCAAAACTTATTTTTAAAAAAAAGAGAATGTGAAGCAAATCACTTAAAAATAAAATTAAGTCATTTCTATTTCATTACAACCAATATAAATCTAATAAAAGCAGATATTTACAACAGGGAATATTTCTTGCATAAAAATACTCAAATCTCATCGTGAAAAATCAGAATGCCTTTTTTCAAAAAAAAATTATGATAAACTCAATAAACATTTAAAAAATGAATTCCAGTTTTTATTAAGTGATATTTTTATATCATATATAATATTTCTTTTAAAAAAACTCTGCAATAATCAAATAAATAAGAAATATGAAAAAAGATTACATAATTTCACTAACTGAGAGGTGGTTCTTCTTCAGTTTTTACTAGATTTTCATCTTCCACTACCTCTTCTTGATCATTATTATTTGCATCCTCTGTTGAAGATTTGCTTTTTACCCTCACCAATGACCAAGGCTGACCATTAGAATTTTCAGAAATCTGACAAACACAAGTTGTGTCAATTCCATCATATTCAGTTTCAAATGTTTCACTGCAAAGAAAATAACAACTTTCAGCAAATCTTTAAAAGTTGAATTCTTTTAAATCATTTGTTATACTTTTTTTAGACAACTGAAACATAAAGAAGTACAAAGATTTAAACAAATTTTGAATTACATACATTCTTACAACACATCCTATTTCACAAATCCTTGGGTTTATCTCATGGATTTAAATCAAATTAAAGTAACATCCATAAAGAAAATTAAGATACATGATTGAAGATACAATTGCTGGTTGCTTTAAAAGAATGCAGTCATATGCATCAAATAATTCTGATTATGCAGAAATTTTAAGAATTAAATATTAACAAGGGAATGATTAATAAATGCACAAGCAGACATTCTGTATTTTCTATAGATATTCTTCATTCATTTTTTAGAAGACACTGAAATGAAATATTTGATCCATATACTTTTTGGATCTATTCAATTTAAAGTTGAAATTTTCCAGTTATTGTGCTTAATACCATTTCTAATGAAGATTTAAAATTTACTAATTTTAACTCACAAGTTCAGTATTATATTTCATCATATTATAAAACAAAGATGTAATCAGACTCAGGATATAATTTTTTTCAATATCATAAATGCTGTTTTGATTGATAATGTTTTTTTTTTTGACAATTACATCATTTGATTTAAAATTAAATTGATTTACCAAACAGCAATGATACAAATAGTAATTTTTCGAAAGAGAACATATCTTAAAATGGATTATTCAAGGGTTATGCAAACAAAAATGGGATAACGCAAAACAATTTTGTAAAAATTTAATTTATGTTAATAAAAAACCCTGATATTTCAAATAAAATTTTTTTTTGTTGAAGTAGCATTTAAAAATATTTGCTTTGAGTTAGACATCTATTTGTGCCAAGAAGGCACAAATTGATTGTGGAAACATATTTCTCAATGAATATCAATAAAGTAAACTGTTTTTTCTTAAATTAACACAATTTATTAGCAAATATCCCACTCTTCTTTTGGCTCAAGCAGTAGAAAACAGATAGCAAAATATATCAGCAACACATTTTTTTTTCTTTAGATTTTAGAATATAGCATTGAAAACTAAAATTATTAGCATGGTTACCATAAAGAGAGACACATTTATAATATGAGATAAAATTATGCAACTCAATACAGATTTTAATTAATAATCTATTACTATTGAAAAAGGCATCTTAAGATTACATTTTTTCCATATATTATGTACTAATCATGCTACGGCACTGTTAAAACTATAAGTGATAAAATTTTTTATGTGTTCCTTGTTGGAGTATTTTTAAATGTTAAAAAGAAAGAACAGTTTATCTTCGGGTTTCAATGAAAAAAAATAGTAATAAAATAAAATTAGTAAGAATTCACACAATTTCTTCATGCAGCGTCCTATGAAATATAATTGATAAATAATCGACAACAGGCGACTTTCGATTTAAATGTCTTTACATGCACAACAGTTTTTAATGACAAAATGTTGGAGTTTTGGGGAAAAGAGTCAACAGTAATATGATAAAACCTTTCTGTGAAAAACATTATTTATAATTCATGTTGTTTATGAATAAAAGACCCTATGGATGATTCATTGTAAACAGAAATATTATCTATCATTATTATTTTCCTTTACAGTATATTAATAAAATGATTTTCCCGATGGTAGAAACATTAAAAATAAATTTCTTAACTGTACATGACAGTATGAAGACAAGTGTAATGATTATTTCTTAAATGGTACTAAATTTGAGGAGGATGATGGAAGTTACTTATAATATTGTAACTTACAATTCCTTTTTCATGAACATTGAGTTCCTTTTTATCAATACGACATTCTAATTTAATTTCCAATCTAGCATGGATATGACATAATTACGAATTTTTCTAACGAACAAAGCATAATTGAAAAATAATTATTTGTAGCTTGGATTCTTAAACCTTTACTACTTGTAATGCCTTTTCAGTTCAAAAAATTCTCTTCCCTCATTGTGGTCAGAAAAATATTCTTACAACGCATTATTTGATAACAAATGAAAAAATTATTTAATGCAGTTTGGTAAGTTTTTATTGAGTATCTTAAGCATATCAACTTTTTACTACAAATATTGAAAAAAAGGATTTAAAAATAATATATTTTTCGTGACACTAAAATTATGTTTGGCCATTCCTTTGAATAATTAATTCCTAATGAGATGTCAGATTGATTATCTCACCTTGATTTGACAAGAAGTTTCTTTAAAACAGTTTTCTTTCCATCTGGTGGTCCAATCAGAGCTAATCTTGTGTGATAGTAGGGATTACTTCCATTACTCAATGCATGTTGGTAAGCTTCTACGGCTTCAGGACCCCTTGCAATAACTTCTGTGGGAGCACTTCCAGCTAGTAGAGAAATATATTTATCTTTAGAAATTCAGATACTTTCCTAAAGCCACGAGAAAAACCCTGAACAGGGTTGCCGCAAGTAGACGAGTCAAAGAAAGGAGGAAAAATGAGTATAAAATCAACCATAACATTGGCAAACAAAGTGCACTTCGTTAGGCGAGGAATTCATTTTCAACCAAAGCACAAAGCAAAATGAGACTTCCGCCAATTCTATCTGTGCCAAATAAAAGAAAGCCCTTTCATTCACCCCCAAAATGCAGAGGAATATCCTGTTTCCATAACAGCTGCCACTAGCATGTCTGGTGTCTGTGGTTTTTCTCGTGGCAGGTGGACAATAATATAACTAATGTAATTAAGGCAAGAAATTATCAATAATCATGCATTTAATAAAGACTGGTTGAAAAGGGAAGGAGGACAGAACTAAATAAAATAAAATATGTGAAAATGGAGAACAACAACAAAATCTGCTCCCAGACTTAGTCGATTTTTTGTTTTGTTTTGCTTAGAGCTAAGAATATTATTAAATAAAATAAGGATATTTTTCATCCTTACGTTATAAATACCATTCATTCTCTCTTGATTTTGATCTTTTGCTTATCAAAGTACATGTACACAGCTTTGCAATGTTCCTTAACATACATAAATGTTAAATATATTTGTTTTGGGCCCCAAAAATAGAGTTTTTTAATTCTTTTGAATTCATACTAGAATTTAGTTATACAAAAAATATGTAAACCCCATAATAAATTTATAATTATTTTATACATAAATATAGAAAGTTCATTTGTGTGACAGCCATTTTTTTTTCTCTTTTGATTTAAAAAAAAAAAAAAAAAAAAACAGGATTAACCCTTAAACTCTAAATAGGATATATATTTTCTACTAATAGTTCAAAAATTAATTACACACACAAGTAGGACAAATTTTCTTTAAAAACTCACAGTATGTCAAATTCTTAATGCCCAATGCCAATGCTTCCTGAAAGTGACATGCATGAAAATCATGTTAACAGAAATTGCCAAAGTTAAAGATTGTACCAAATACTTCACCCAAAAAGTTGTGTTAATAATTAAACACCTTTATACCTTCGTACCTGCATTCTATCGTTCTATAAATGCACATGTGTGTTGTTAATTTTCATCAATAAAGGACTCATATGTTAAAGAACACACTTTTATTTTACACCATAACAAAACCACCTTAATAGATTATGATTGGTATATATGTTACGGTTAATGTGAATAATCAGTAATTATGCATAATAACCAAGTTAAGCTGGTTAATTTATGAGAATTTACCACATTAACCAGTTGCTATGCATGAGTTTACCAATGAAGTTGAGTGAATGTGATTAGTTTCAAAGGAGTAGCTTTTGGATCCTCTAAAATTTAAAAATTTAATTTTAATTAAATGCTTTTAAATAGAATTTTAATTTATTCAGTGATTTTATATTTCTCCGATTACGTAGCTGAGCGATTTTTAGTGATTTATGAATTTAATAAAAATCGTTTGCGTGGAATTTTGTGAAGTCGCTTGTTCATATTTTGAAATTCATCATTTGGATTTCTGTCTTCATGTGCATGGTGGTTTCTTTGATTCTTCACAATATTCTATCCTTTTTTTAAAAAAAATCTAGAGTGTTTCTTCCCAATTGCAAATATGAGAACCGAGTAAATCTATTAATTTTTTACTATTCATTGTTCTGAAAATATTTGCTGCTAGTAGCGAAGCTGCTAGGGGCAAATGCTTCATATTTTTTTACATTCTCCGATATATCTGTGTTAACCTCCAATTTCTTCAATGTTCTAAAATTCAATGAGCTAGAGAAGCTACTATGTTTTGGCTGCCCCTGCTAGCGAGACCATAACGTTTTTTTTTTTTTTTTTTAAGTTAACAAAATTTGCCTGGTATCTATTTCGGATGCCTCAGGCATCATGAGTACAATTTCTCCTGCTTCCTTTGAGTAATTATAAAACGCAGATTGCTTACATTCAATGAACTAGCGAAGCTACTGGTTCCATCTCCTGCTGCTAGCGAAGCTGTAGGATGTTTTTTCAAGTAAAAAAAATTTGCTTGGTGCCCATTCCAGATGCCACAGGCATTGCGAGCACAATTTGTCCCGCTTCACTTGAATATTTTAAAAGCACAGATTCCTTACTTTCAAAGAGCTAGTGAAGCTACTAGGTACCAATAGGTAGGCTACTAGGTACTCCCGCTGCTAGCGAAGATGCAAGTTTTTTTTTAAAGTCCAAAAAATCTGTCTGGTGCCCATTTCAGATGCTACATGCATAGTGAGTACAGTTGAAATGCTACATTTAAAACAGGACATAGTGAAAAGATAAACCATAACTGTCGCATGTTTAATAGTTTTTAAAAAACATGGCATTAAATGTTACTGGAATCAAAATATGAAAGTAACCAAAGTTATTCTTTCTATCCAAAATGTTCATTACTAGAGTAAGAAGAAACCCCCCCCCCAAAAAAAAAAATCGATCAATTAACATCTAAAATCATTTTGCAGTTAAATGTGCACGCACAAGTACTTGGAGACCTGAAATATTATTGCATGACATAAAAATTAAGTTAGAGTTGATTTTTCAATAAATTTTTGTTGAATTAATCACATTTACCAATGAAGTTTGGTCAATGAGATCACATGTCAATGTAATTAATCACATTGACAAAACTTCATTGGTAATTATGCATAATAACCATTTAATGTGATAAATTCTCAAATTATCCACTTGAACCGGCTTAACTTGGTTTCTATGCATAGTTACCACATTAATTATGCATAATAACCGATTATCCACATTAACCGTAACATATATATTAATATTGGTATATATTATATATTGCATTTTCAAAATTTTGTATTTGTTTTATGTTATATATTGTTAGTAATTCTTAGAATATATGCCTGTATGAATCTCAGAAATATCTTCATTCAAAAGTTTTTTTTAAAAAATGTAATTAAAGAGTTAAGGAAAAATTCAAATTTCACCTGAAATTTAATATAAAAAAGAATAATAATTAAAACAAAACTTTTACATTAAGTAAAATTTCCTTCAATTAAAATGTTTTGAAATTTTTTTCAGTCTGTCTTTTCCATATTAGCATTTCATAATTAATATAGTAGTAATAGTGAAAAGACTGACATTTTCTGGATTGGATCAACCATGAAATAAAAATATTGTGGGAGTTGAAAAGAAAAGTTAAAAGTTTTTTTTTTTTTTTTCCCCTAATCTAGTTATACAATACTTGCAAAGTCAAATGAAACAATTGAGTAATTTTACTTCTATGGAACAAGAAATCAATCATCAATTTTACAGGCTACAAAATGTAAATAAAATAAATATATAGCTTACAAATTTGGATTTTAAAAAAATCAAATGGATAAATAATAATATATTTTTTAATCAAAACTTACAACTGGAGACAAATTTTGCAGAAACACTTATCCCATACAAGTCTAAGATGATCCATAACTGTTCCTTCACTGGCAAACCATTTATTATAGCACCTTTGTGGTCATTGTTAACAAATAAATGAAGTTGCCCTTTGGAGTTCACATAAAAAGTCAATCTGCACAAATATAAAAACATTTTTTTTTATTTATATTTTCAAGCTTTTAAAAATATCAGACAATGGAACACAAAAGTAAGATTTTACATCACTTAAACTAGAAAAAATTTGTGTTAAATGAGACTTTGAAATCAAAGCTCAACTGATTAAAATTAAACAAATTTCAGAGTATCGCAGAAAAAAAATCAATTAATATAAACACTATAAAATGAATCATTAAAATAATAAGCTGCTTAACTAAATTATCTTTAAATCAGCAAATAGATTCATTATCAACCTTATTCAACTTTTTAAAACATAATTCTTTGTTTTTTTCAGTTTGTGCTTTTAAAAATAATAAAATTTTCATCAAAACAACTCGGTTAACTTAATTTTGAAGATATGACATAGAAAGAACACTATAAAAATTATAAACTTAAATTTTCGGGAATGTGAAGTTCTGAAAGATCAGCTCAGCTTTCCTCTCCCTTTGCACATAACTAAAATTATTTGCTTGAAGGAACAGTTCAAAGAAACTTTGAGATAATTTGTACTGGTATTTAGAATAATATATAAATGCTTCATATCTAATGACCTATGAACTTAAGAATATTTTACGAACTTTCCGAGTTCAAGCACACAGAATAATATATTTTAAACCATCTTTTGAAGTTATTTACCTTCGATGAAATGAGTGAACTGACAAATGTTTTTAAAATTAATGAATAGGAAAGTTTCCAACTTATTTTGCTTCTTTAATCAAGCAAGCTTTTGTTACATAAATTTCTTTTATTTTACTTATTTTTTATCCAAGGTTTAATAAAAAGGTATGTTTGAAACGTATGCTTGCTATAAAGCCGCTTTGTCTGTAATTGAGGATAAAAAATTTGAGAAGTAATTCTCGAAAGGACTAAACATAAGAGTCGGCCTCACCGCCCACTCTCCTCTTCTCCAGTTTGTGAATATTTGTTGAAAACTGATAATTTCAAAATTTAAAGAGACAACGCTTTTGAATAACACAAATAATCTTCACAATTTTTAATTTTTTATCGAATCCAATTCTTCAGTCGTGAAAACATAAATCAAATTTCCCACAGTAGTGCTTCTGTTTTCTTTCATCTGTTGCCAACTTCACAAAATCAATATTAATGCACAAAGTGATTTTTTTTTCTTTTGCTTAAAATCGAAACTTTTTTTTTTGTGGGTGTGATGCCATGATTGAGCGTCAGAGTTAATTCGCATTCCACAGAAAACACTAATGCTGTTATATATTCATACCTTATTTTCTTATACGTCCATTCTTTGCAAAAAGATCATTATGTAGCTCACGAAGAAAGCTCCGAAGACATTACTCTAAAGGATCCTTTTTCATTAGTATTTATTTTATCGAATCATCGCAGCAAGAAACCTTCCAAATTAAAAATGTTAAGGGGTCTATTCTGGTACCCCCGGTTGGGTTGGGTTCCGCACGTTAACAACGGAGCCCAATACAACTCCCAACCCAACCGGGGGTACCAGAATAGACCCCTTAAGGAGACGCGAATTTCTAATGCATGTAACGGAACAAAATTTTCATTTGCTTGAAGACAAAATTTTCCTAAATGCACAAAGTAGAAGAATTTTCATACATACACTATGCGATTGTAATTTCTTTTTTACAAAATTACTCCTGCGGATAACAGACTTGGTTGCTTCAAATCCCATAACTCTTTCATTCAAATTAGAAATTACTCCTTTTACCAATTTGCATTTTCATATTTTGATTGCATGAATAGAAGAAACTGGACTAATACGCGACAGCGGGCTCGAATTACACCTTGTACGTCAGTGTTTTTGAAAAAATCGTTCAATTCAACTTGACTTGACTTGAAAAAATCGTTCAAGTTAATTTAAGTTTTGTCACCACGGCCAGTGGCGTAGCGAAAGTAAGCGGCGCCCGGAAAATAATATTTTTTTTTAATAATCCCAATCATCAACAGTATCTTAACAAGCATAAATGGCACCATGAGTATGGTATTATTTTTACGTCTCCTTATCATATTTTGAATTAAAAATGGCAAACAAGCAGTAGGTTTTGAATTCATGGCGCCCCTTAAAACTGGCGCCCGGGGCATATATACTCCCTTTCCGCCGGTCGCTACGCCACTGGTTATGGCTTTAGCTGAATCCAACCAGCTCTGGAACTCTAACTTAGGGGGAAAAATTGTTTTTGCTCAGCATGTCATTTGTCTTTCCAGTTTTACGAAAAACAATTGTCTATACATACGTTGTACATATCCTTTAAATCAGCTTTCCTGAAATAAGGTATACTGATTTCTTTTCTATGTTAAAGTGTCTGTGATGTTTGGCTCACGCAATACCATCATTAAGCTCGAAGTACGTAAATTATGTATAGAACTCAATCGGATAATGAACCTTGAACTTGGTTGAAAATGCTGATATCGATTTTTGGGACATATTTAGAAAAAGAGAAATTGATTAGGTAATATTTAAGTATAAATATTAATCATTTTAATGAGGAAAATTTTCAGTTCGAAAAAGAACGTTTAACAGCTTTCATAATTTTTTCTATATGAAATTTAACAAAGAAAACGTGTTGTAATTGTCAAAAAATTCGACCGTTTTGATGAGTCTCCAACTTTTAGCTCACCTGAAGAGGAAAAAAAATGGAATTATGCCCGTCTCTGAATTCGATAAAATTCAAAAATGCAACAAGCTAGATAAATGAAATTTGGCAAGCAATCTTTACACCACTATTAACCCCTTCTTGGTCAGCGTCGCATGCCATGCGACGAAGATAAAAATTGCATCATTGAAAGTGATTCGTAGCTACTTACATGTCTCGTTATAGACCGCTATTATTTTTTGTATAACCAAATATTGCTAAGAAATTAGGCAAATAGTCCTACTTTCTTCATGTTTTTGCGGTGAGATTTCCCACCTTGAATAGGAAACATAATCATTTTGTCGGAGATTTGAAAAAAAAAAATGTCCGACAGAGAAGGGGTTAAATTTGGACGAAATCCGTCAGTGGAGAATCTGTCTGTCTGCCCGTGTGCAACAGTGGCTTAGCGACCGGGGGCAAGGGGGGTCCGTGTGCCATGGAAACAAAATATTGGTGCTTTCATGTAATTTTTAAAGCAAAATATGATGTGGGGACGTAAAAATAATACCATAACGGTAGCCCCATTTACGCTTGTTAAGCCACTGATGACGTATGGAATAAAAAAAGATTATTATTTCCACTGTCCATAGTGACTAAATGTTAATGCGTTTTTGTTATTTTTAAAAGTCAAATACAATGAGGGGGGCCAAAAAGTGCCATGCCCGGGGCGCCCTTTACACAAGCTAAGCCTTTGATGATGACGGGCGGGGGGGCGAAAAAACCATATTATGACCCGGGTGCCACTTACTCTCGCTACGCCACTGGTGTGCAAGTGAACATAATAGATAAAAAAACAGCGGGCTAGATGTATGAAGTTAAACATGGTTTTATCACCAAAATATCATATTTGGACCAGTATAAGATTTTTGTCCAAATCTGTCGGCATGATGTCCGTCTTCCGGTCTGCCAATGCGTGTGTATGTGAATACGATTACTCAAAAACGTAACGAGCTAGATTAATAAAATTTCTTATGTGGTCTTGTCTCCAAAATAACTCCAGTGTCCATCCAAATGGTACAGTGACTGTAATGATTGCAGGAACAGGGGCATGCTATCTCTCAAATAGTGGACTGGTATAAAATTTTCGACTCAGTCAGTCAAATGGAAGACTTCCAAAATGTATACAGTAAACTCTCGCTACAACGATATCCGATGCAATGATAAATCCCTCTACAATAATAAAATTTTGTGGTCCCGGTGAATTTGCGTAGAACATAACGTCAATCTTCCCTCAATATAACGATGTTCTTTACAGCAATAAACCCCTATACAACAATATGTTTTTTTTAAAAAAATCTCAATAGGGTAGTAGAGTATAAACATTTTTTGATTAGGATAGGATTGTATAAGCGCAAATGCTCCGTTGAGGCACAAACTTAAGAAACAGACATAAAAGCAAATATACGTTGTTTGCAGAGGTTCAACTGAAGCAGTGCTTCAATAAGCAATTTGATTCCTCAGTCGCTGTCTAGTTGAGTGTTCCGATCTCTTTCTCTCCAAAATTGTCAGAAGAACGGTTGCTTTTGCTTCGTCTCTACGGTCGGGCGGCAGAACGGGTTTTGTATTGTTACAAAAATGGTCCTGAGGAGTGTGGTAAAAACAGTCCAACAAGCAGGATAATGGAGAACGACGCTTTATTCACGAATATTCAGGAAAAACACAGCACTTGCACAAATTAGCAACACAAGTAAACAGCAAGTCACTAATAATAACAATAATAGGACGAACAATAGCGCTCAGCGTCTAGAAGCTGACCAACTCGCAATGAGAACAAGACTCCAAAAAGATTCCAGTCGATCAACACGTTCCTCGTCTATCCGAACTGCCGCGTATTTGTAGTCTTCCTGAGAGGGCGTGACGTCACATGGGAATCTCTGAAGAAATCCGAATCTCGGCAACCCTGAGAGATATCGCGAAAATTCTAGCATTTTCGAGTATCTTCGTTTTATTACCAAAATCGCCAAGTTTGTCGCCAATGTCGGAGTCATTTTGTGACCACCCTCAATAGTTAGTAAGAACCTCTGTAAATGTCGCTTCCCAACCATAAGACTACTAATGCCGGTAAGCGACATTCCATGTTCGTAACATTATTGAAACGTCCTTTCCTTCAGTATTTTTTTGGCTTTCCAGTCGGTCATGGGTGCGATGAAAAAAAAACTTGCGTTTAAAGTAAGCAAGTGATTCGTGAATCGTCTCGGGAACTGGCCATCCCATTACGTAATATGCTTTTTCACTTACACCGACCACCTGAGTTTTCGGAGCTGCTCAGTATTTCTGGTTTCCCTGCCGATAATGGGTGAGATGTAAAAAATTCGTGTTTAAAATGAGTGAGTCATGCTTCACCTCTCGATAATTTCCTTTGAGTTCCTGCTCATTACGTCATTTCCTCTTTCACAGTGATCACGCTACTTTTCGAAGCGGGTGTGGAGCATGCGCATTTATGTGCAAAGAAGAAACATTTTGAAGAGAAACTTTTTACGATTGATTACTCGTTTACAGGCGGCGTTGCATCCTATTATAACTTGTTCTGTGTTGAGTATTAACTTGTTTGCGTGGAATTTTATTTTTCTGCTTCTTTTCATATTATTATTCTTATGCTCAGCTTTTTTTAAAAATCTTGGGATACTTTATTAATATCATTACGTACTTGTAGTTGATAAGTACTAAAAGTTCGACTGCTTCAGAAGGTTTTCGAATCACCGCACGTCACTGCCTTACAACATCGCTGAAAATTGTTTTCTACACAGCAATACTTAAAATAATTATCTAAAACTGCGTCAAAGCAGCAATAATACAAACTCGGTAGCATAAATGGGGTGCTCAGCATACATTTTTTTAACGGATTCCGATGAGGATATTGTCATTCGAAAATTCATTGAGACTGCTCGTTTGCGAAAAATAACTGGCGTCTTTGAAATAGTACACTAAAGAGGGACATGGACCAATAATCCACTCCACTTTTTTTGCAATACAGGATGTCAAATCCCTTCGTCAATGTAAGAATCCGATGAGAAATGGTGTAGTCCGGGGGGAAAGTTGGATTTCCATCCTGTTTAGATTTTCATTCGGCCCACTAGGCCATAAAACTGAAATGCGATAGTCAGTTAGGGAGACCGGGCCTCTCTCGCAAAGGCTAAAATCACCAAATGGAAGAGGGGGAGCATGGGTGGGAGTCAGTTTGGGGAAATAAAAGCGGAGGGACCTGTTTTGAAAGAGGGGGGGAGGAGGAGGCGCAGTAGCCTAGGGCAGTGGTGGCTAACCTTTTTGAGAAGTGGGTCAAATTTTGTTCATTATTTTATTTAATACTAGCAGTACGCCCACGGCGTTGCCCGTGGAATCAGGACTTCAACAAAATGAAAAAAAAAAAAAAAGAAAAAGAAAAACTCGCCCACAATGACATGAAAGAGTTTTGAAAACAAAAGATAAACATTATTGATTTTTAGGAAAACAGTACCGAGTACGTTAATCCAAAACTATATTAAAAAATTGCAACGTGAAAACCATTATTAGACAGCAAGCGAAACGCGAAAATCATTATGTGACACACACAAACTCTATAATACACTGCCGTAAATAATTATAGAAGTCATTCATTTAATATATCATCTCCGAGAAGAACGCGATAATATATGACGTCACCTGCCGCGAGGAAGGTCACGCACCAGCCAATGAAATTGTGACAATGCCTTCTGGGAATCGTCCGGAGAGTGTTTCGTTGAGAAATCTCGCTAACAGAAAAACTTTGAACTGATCAGGGAAAAATCATTAAGAAAAAAAACGGAAAGAGATATTTTAACCGTTCTTGTTTTAAATCCGACATAAACGTTTCAGTTATGAGCTGAGAAAAAAAAATGAAAATCATAGAGTCATAAGAACGTCTGATGCGAGAATTTTCAGAAATCCTAATAAAAATTACCATAAAAGTGACTATTTTTTAAAAATTTCTCAAAATTCAGTAAATTACTTTAGACGTTCGAAAAAACTTCATTAGAACGGAAATCGTTTGATCTTTCGGATGGTGTATCTATTTTTTTCGTGCATTTCTCCGAAACCATGCTATTGAGAAATTAGTGAGAAAAATCGCCCAAAACAATACTAAACATTAAATAAAAAAAATTCTAGATTAAATTTTAAAACTCTGGCTTCGAGGTGCATTGAGTCACCATTAAGACTACCTGTGTGCCAAATTGCATGGCTGTAAGTGCGATAGAATCGACTGAATATCGCACACACGCACGCAAACATTGCATTTTATAAGTATAAACTAGCCCGTGGGTCACTAAGTCAGTGGTATCACTTGGAAAGGGGTGCGTGTGTGGTAAAAAGGGTGCCAATAATTTGGAAACGCCGAAAATTTGATAACAGAAAACACTTGACAGGTGACTTTTTTTTTTTTTTTTTTTGTTCTCACGTGTAAAATCCTCTAAAAAATTTACGTTTCCTTTTTGTCTTACGACTTTTACTTTTTTAAGAGAAGATCAAAGATCAAGATTTGGTCGACGTCAAAAAATTGATATTGATGGGGTGATACCATGAATTACCGCGCCAGGTGACACCATGCCCAGTGGCGCCTATGCACTGAATATTTGAAAGAACAAGGAATAAAGACAACTTTAATGAGTCATACATACACAGGTACAGTGATACGATAGAAAATCGGTTAATTTTTTATAGAAATTAATTTTTTTATAGAAATTATTTTTTTATAGAAATTAATTTTTTTATAGAAATCTTTAATTTTTTTTTATATTTTCGATTTCTGTTCTCTCTTTATGATATAAAAATAAGTTAATAAAAATCCACGCGTGGGTCATTTAAAAAGCCTTCGTGAGTCAGTGCCTGGTCGTAGGTTCGCCACCACTGGCCTAAGGGATCGGGTTGCCCGTCGGTGCGGTCGGCGCAGTCCGACCTACGAATATCCCACCAAATTTTATGCTCTGAAAATGGGAACGGTCTGCTAAGAAGCCCTCCAAATGGATTGGAACAGATCGATGGTGAATGTCCAACTTAATTGGTTCGGTGAAGCAGCCAAACACGTATTACAGTTTGTGGGTGCAAATGTGGCTATTACCTTTCTTTCGTGTTAGAGCCTCAAGGGTTACTTACGCCCATACATTCCTGCGCAAAAAATTGTATAGTAAACTGCCTCACTTTAAAGTTTCCCGCATGAGATATCCTGTATTAAAAGTCACAAAAGGCGCCGTTGTATAAATATATGAGAAAGTCGAGCAGAGGACACTCCTGCTGGTTAATATTAATTTTAATCGAGTTCTTTTTCTAATATGCTATTAATTGATAAACGAATGATAAGATTTTAAACTTTAGGCATTCGTAATTCTGCTGTCATGTTAATGAAAATATTAATGTTATTTTGTTGTCTTTTTAATATAATATGTTATCTTGTTACGAATTTCTGAAATGTTTAGCTTTAGAAACTAAAACGAAGGGAGCAGCAGCGAAAAGGACTATTTTTTCAATCCGAACAAAGCAAATTGTATGAGGAAGAAGAAAACTGCAGCGGTTCCACGTGAAAAACAAAACATTACAATTTGCTTTAACGATGGTATTTAGTTGTGGTTAGTAGATGTAAAATGCGCCTTCTCTGTAAATATTTTTTCAAAAGAGAAAAAAAAAACTCCATAGTTACTGGGTCGAGAAGCGAGTGTAGCTTAGATAAGGTAGATAAATAATAGAAAAAACATAAATTTGAATTAAAAAGAAAAATAAATAAAAGAAACAGAAAAAGCAAACAATAATAATAATGATAACAATACACCTTTTTGCGTGCTCAACGCAGCAGCAGTAAGTGATTGCATGAACAAAATTTTCCTAAAGATAACACAACAAAAACTATTGTATTAAATAGCAAAGATTCTCTAATAATTAAAACACTTAATAAAAATTAGAAATTAATCAAAATGGAAAAGAACTAGAATGGCGTACTCTTCGGAGACCACACGCCATTAGTAGTTTTAAATTGGACAAATTTTCTGTAGAAAGGAATGACAAAAGTCTAAATTTAATACTTTCTGTGGTCTGAATTTGTCCAGCAACCAAATAAAGAAAAATTTTTAAAAAATTCCGTAATCCAAAATCAATAGAGAGAAAAATGTAAATATTCACCCTCTTTCAAAACCAGAGCCGAAAAGAAATAAATGATATAAGATGAACAAAGGAATCGACAATGTCGAAGTTAGCCCCTAGCTCCATGTATGTAGAGAAATTCAAACTATTTATCAGGAGAACAAAAACTTTTTTGATTAGGTAGATAAGGTAGAATAAGATTTCGTTCAGCAGCTACACGGATGTTATTTTGGGACGGACCAGATAATTTCGAGCCGTTGGTCAGATAAAGGAGGAAGAGAACTTATGTGATATTTTGTGTATTTGTGTGCTGTTATCTGATTTTGAATGTTTTATTTTTATCATTTTTCCTCACCTTGTACATTTTTTACTATTTTTTCTCGTTATTATCCATATCTTGTGTAGATGTGACCAGTTTTTTTATATTTAAAACTTTTTTTATGTTTGTATCTGTATATTTTCGAATATGTTTTGTATCTTTTCCCCAATATAATTTACTTCATTGCTTAATACCATTCATGTGTTCTTATGCAAGTGGCCGATTATAGTTCATTTGTTTCGTTTTTTTTTTCTTCTTTCTTTATGAAATTTGCTTCTGTATCATTTCCTTTGCAACTTCCTTCAACCTATTTTTGAGTATTTTACTAACCTCTGTTAGCCGTACATTGTACTTGTTGGTGCACAAGTTTTTTCAAGAGAATGCAAAAAATAAATAAATAAAAATAAAAAAATAATAATATCACCAGGCGGGAGAGCATTTGACCTCGACAGTAGGTTATAGACGGGTAAGCACCTTTGCGAAAGTGGGTAATACTGTTAGTAATATGGTGTAATACTGAGCATTTTTAATAGCATCAAATTATTTTTTAACTGTTAAAACTCTACAGTTCTATATGCAAAAAATCCTATGCAAAATAGAGGAATACCTGTTTCCGTTTTTCGTCCAAGCTTCAGGCAAAGGTCTCGCCCAGAATCCAGGTTTTGACGTGAAATCTGGACACACATACCGAGGCAATTTCTTGTTGGCAAAGGTGGCGGGGTCCTGCGTGGTGAGCCCGATGCGAAGCGCCCCTGTCCAGTCCTCGTTGGCGCCCAGGTGCAGGCAGATGCGAGAGTTGATGGACAGCGGTTTGCTGCTGAAAGCGATGCCGTCACAGAAAGAGCTGGTGCGGGATGCCCGACTCCCGCCTTCGTCGATGACCACGTTGCAGCCATGGACGTTGTGGAATTTCATTGTGGAGGGTCATCGCTGAAGTCGGTCGGTCCGCAGCTTTCCACGCCTGTAAATAAAGTGATAAAATAAATTTCTCGAATATTTCATCGAGTAAGCAAGAGAATAAATTGAAATATGAATTAATGCTGTAAGAGACATACGCAAAATCAATGCTAGGAAGTGAGGATCCAGAATAACTCGCCGGTGTTAAATTAAAACATCGTGTGTCAAAAATCACGTGCAGCAAAACATACGACATTTTGATGTAACGGCTGGAACCGCTTGCGACATACGACATTTTGTGACAACTTACAGCAATCACATATCAGAATTTGAGAGCAGATGAGGCTAATTCATACAAGTGTTTTGCATCAATAAAATATTTTGGCAAATTTCACATACGACATTTTGATATTGTTACGAACATGGAATGTCGCTTCCCAGCAATTTTAGTCCTAGTGTTGGAAATATACATTTACAGATGTTCTTATTAGCTATTGGAGGCAAGTCAAGCCAAGACCTCTGCCTTTTGCGACAAACTTTGCGAACATTTTGGCGACAAAATAAAAGCCCTCAAAAATTCTAGAATTTCTCGTTATCTCTATTAGGAGCGGGTATATACAGAATGTACTAGATGATTCCATATGACGCCACGCCCTGTCGGGAAGACTATAAATAGCTGGAGGTGCTGAACGTCTTGATCGACTGGGATAGTCTTTGAAGCGCGAACGCCTTTGGAATCTCTCTTTGGAGTTTTGTCCGCAGTGCGAGCTAGTACGCTGATAGAAGCCGAAAGGTACTGAAAGTGCTGTTGCTGTTATTATTAGTGATTTGCTGTCAGCTTGTGTTGCTAATTTGTGCAAGTGTTCTTATTCCTGTTACCTGTAATTCGTGTTTTCTGGAATATTCCAGAATAAAGCGTCGTTCTACATTATCCGGCTTGTTGGATTGTTTTCACCGTACATATACAAGACGATTTTCGTAACAATATAACATTTACGAAATATTATTTTTTTATTTCTCATTTAATCAGTCGTTATCCGCAAATCAGGTATTCGGTTCAATTCAATAGCGTACTCAGCGCGCAGCCATGAACGAATATCGGAGAAGAAAAATTACATTCTGATTTTATCAATCCTTCAGACAAAACAGCGGGAGTGTTCTTCTCTCGACTTTCTCCTATAAATATGCATTATGGCACGTTTTGTGTTTAGCATCGTCCTATAGTAAAGAGAATAGAGAACATTTTGTCCCCTTCCCTTTAACCGATTGAGAACAAAATTTGACATAAATCTACAATTTTGGTGTAAAGATCATATTGTACGGAAAGCACTAAGAGTGTTTGCATTGACCGAACTCAGTTTCGGAAACAGAAAGTGGCCGCTTCAATGGCGGCAATTGTTTGAGAGATTCCGAAGGGCAGAGGTCGAGATTGCCCAATTATCAGTTGCCCTTAACGGTGTTGGCACCTTCAGAGGGTGGTTGAACGCCTGAAGACGGGTGCTGACGCCGTGGACCCCAGAGATCAAAGTTTTATTGTCCCATGTCCATTCAACCGGTTCGGTTGTTGTAATGGCATCAGATACGGGGAAATGGGCGGCGTTCTGTAAATATCATATTGTTACGAACATGGAAAGTCGCTTCCCAGCAATGTTAGCCTTATGGTTGGGAAGAGAGTTCTACAGGGGTATGTATGGGAATGCCGGGGGAAATGGAGCCATCAACCCCCGACCTTGGAGCCAAACTTGACGACCATTTTGGCGTCGAAATGTAGTATCTCAAAAGTACTGGAATTTTCTTGATATCTCTATTGGGGCCGAGATTTGGATTTATCCAGATGATTGCCTATGACGTCACGGCGTGTCGGGAGACAATAAAAGGACTGTGCTCGGATCACAGAATTGTGAGTGTGTTAATCGCCTTTGAACGTCTGCGGAGTTCGGAGAATCTGTTTGGAGACTTGTCCGCTCTGCGAGTTGGTCAGTTGTTAGACGCCGAGTGCTATTGCTGTTGTTGTTCGTAATTTGCTGTCTGCTGGTTTTGCTAATTTGTGCAAGTGCTGTGTTTTCCTGTTAGCTGCGCTTCGTGTTTTCCGGAATATTCGAGAAAAAAGCGTCATTCTCGATTATCCTGCTTGGTGGACTGTTTTCACCGTACGCACACCGAACGTTTTTCGTAACAACATACTGAAATTTCATTTATATCTCGCTGCGTTTTCCAGTTATCGTGTTCACATGCACACGGATGGACAAACTTCTCAGTGACGGATTTCGTCCAAATTTTGACGCAAGTCTACAATTTTGGTGTGAAGACATACCACGATTGCCCCGTGCTTATAGACGGGATCTTGCTTCCGTCCAAAAATCTTGCAAGGCAGAAGATCATAATTCTGCACGCCATCAGAAGAATGGAATTATTTAACACGACGCCTGTGTCACGTGATAAACGTAACTGCGCATATCATTTACTGTTTAGCAACGGATTCCGAGACTACCACTTTTGGACGATTTTACACCGGAAAAGAGTGTCCGGCAATCAGTTCTATGAGTGCATTTCCTGAGTTCTTTGTTAGATGACGCTCAGTAAAATATAAACACCACCCTTCCATCCTTCACTTTACCCTATTTTGATGAAAATAAGTCCGCCCGGCGCATGCGCAAAAGCGCGAAGGGTTTCCGAATCCGTTGCTAAACAATAATATCTAACTGAACATCGCTGTGGCCCGTCGTCACATGATTTTCCATTCTGGAAGAGGTGCAGTGAATCTGAAATTAACTGGTGCGCTACATTTAACCTACCCGACGTCGCCTGAGCATGAATTGAGTCAATTGTGAACGTCAGAATAATAAAACTAGCAAAATTAGTTAGCCCACGATCACTTAAATCTAATTAATGGACTGAAATATTATTCTAATTAGCTTTTCGATTATCAGAATCGTAGAAAAGACATTATTAGTAGAGCACTTATAACTCAGAACGAGTCATGAAGAGAAGATTATCGTGATAAACCTCAATTTCAAACCTTAAAACGGAAAAGATAATCAATATCCATGAAATCTTTGACGTTGCGATTTGCAAATGAGCATGATTGGTTCAAGCTTTTCAGATAACTTTTTTTCTAAACATGGTAGCAATCTGTAACCACTAATTTTCGAAAAATAAAAACTGACGTTCCTTAAAAAAGGATGGCAATTGAAAATCGTTGAAAATAACTGGGTCAATAGCTGAATTCGATGCAATTATTTTCTCATTCCTTTTTTAATTCGCATTCGTAATGACATGCGTATTTACTATGTTTCATTTTTATGCAAATTTTTCATAGCTAATCAATACGACGACGACGAGAAATAACATAAAATACTTTCTTCTCGAAAGAGAAAACAGCTGCAAGGTTAGTTTATAATAGTTTGCCTGACGAAGAAAAACGGCTGGTCTATTTTTTTTTCTTTTAGCAAACGTTATTTCTGACAGATGAGAATTTTTTATTCTCTTACACAACATTCAATTTTCTTTATAATACTTTGAAAGCTAAAATGGTCGAAACAATTTGCTACCTCATACGGCCACCAACATTTCCTAAAAAAGAGTATAGATGAAATTTCATTTCAGGAAAAAAAGAAATTTGCAACATATTAACTAACACTTTCTGAAACATACAAAATATGTATCACAAAATATAGCATTTCACAATACTGTTTTTCGATATTTTATTGAACGAAAGAGTTTTAGTTTTATTGGTGCAGTAACAAACAAATCGTGCGTGATGCAATCAATGATACTCAATTTTCTTTCTAGAAAATCAACCAGTGAAATATTGGTTACTAGTTTACAAACGCTCGTGTTTGAAACGTTTAGTATGACGCACAGGGTTTCCGTAACCATGGAAACGGGTTAAAACAGGGTCGCCTCTCATTCTGTACCGACGTTCCCCGCCCGCATGCAAATATTATTCTGATGAAAATAAAGAAGAAATATGTTTTCTTTCCAAGAAATATCTCGGGGGGAAAAATGAGGCTAATAGGAGCTTGGGGGTTCTTAGAATTCAAGGCACACGGACTTGAACGCAAGGTTTCTTGCGAATTGTTGCGTGCAATAAAAAAATGCGTTTGACGCACTTGGGTATTTCATTTAGGTCGCAGATACTCTCTGGGGGATAGTAAATACATGGATGAATGGTGGATAGAACTAATTCATTTTTGGTTCAACTAGCCGCTCTCGCCGCCCTCCGGGCCGGTTCGCTGCCAGCGCCCACTTTGCTCAGCGCTACCCCTGCCACCTCGATGCTTCGAGGTTCTCAGCCCACTTTTCAGTTTTAACTACTACATCAAGATCAGTGGAAAAGACCATAAAACCATAATAGATATCATATTCTTTGTAGACAACAGATTCCTTTAAAATTGTAAAATCTTCAATAAACCTCATCTAGTTGTAATGTCTTGTATAACTTTTTCACGAATTTCGACATGGCAGTCTTCAGATCCATAAATACAGAATGAAATCGCCCTAACTGATCAGTTTCCATCACCTACAATAGGTATTTTACAATATTTTTGACACGCCATTGTGATGGAACTGTTGGGAGCTATATATTTAAAATAATATAGTAAAACCCTCAGACACAGTTCGCCAGCCCCAACCACCAGACCGATTTCGACAATTTTTATTTTATATGAAAGTTTATGACGTCTAGATATGTCATCAGAGGTTTTCTTCACCCCACCAACCCCCATTTTCGAACGAAATCGAAAAAACATATAGAGAATATGTGGTGGAGAAGTGTTTTTTCTATTTCTTTCAAAAATGGGGGTTGGTGGGGTGCAGAAGACCTTTGATGACATATCTAGACGTCATAAGCTTTCAATTAAAAAAATATGTCAAAATACGTCGGGTGGTTGTTGCTGGCGAACTGTCTAAAGGGTTTTCCCTATAGAGAATGTTCAGAGGGAAAGAGTTTTTTCGATTTCGTTCGAAACTGGGGGTGGTGAGGGGCAGGCGACCCTTGATGACATATCTAGACGTCATAAGCTTTCATATGAAACAAAAATTGTCGAAATAGGTCGGGTAGTTGAGTCTGGCGAACTAGGTGAGGAACTTTTTACCAAATTATTTTAAATATATAGATAAGAATGGCGCAAAGGTTAATGAAAAAATTATGTTTTCTCATTTCAAATTATGATGTTTGTTTCAATTCACAGAATTTTTCAAATTACAATAAACTAATTAAACAGCTTCAAGGTTCCCCCTGCCCTCGACTTTTTCATGTACTGAAACAATGTGGTACATTTTGTGTTTAGCTTCATACTATATTGAAGAGAATTGAGCGTCCATTTTGTACCTCTTACTGTAGAACGATTGGGTCTAAAATATGACACAGATACACAATTTTGGTACTAGTAGGTTTGTGAACAGTAGACCTGGCGTCCAAAAAAACAAAACAAATATAAACATTAGAAAGGCGCAGTTCGGGTCCGCGCCGTAGATTTTTCATGAAATCGTCGGGATAAAATCATAAAACAAGTGTTTCGTATTATTATGTAACTTATTTATCAATCTCTTTAATACAATATTTACACAGAGTAGTATAATGATTACAGAATAGATAAATCACAAGTTACCACAGACCCTTGTTACATGCGAAAAACTTGTGATTTATTTATTCTGTAACCATTATACTACTCTGTGTAAATATTGTATTAAAGAGATTGATAATTAAATTACATATTAATATGAAACACTTGTTTTATGATTTTATCCCGACGTTTTCACGAAAAAATCTACGGCGCGGACCCGAATTGCGCCTTTCTTATGTTTTATTTAGAATAGCATTTGATGGCGCCATCTGTTGACAGTATATAGAACTACATTTCGCGTATGCGCAGTAAAGCATTATTTACTACAAATGCTCATATTCCCTGTAATATTCAAATTTTAATACAATGTTTCTTTTACGTATTGTCAAGTATTTTGTAAGTTTTTTCCAATTCGAAAGAAAACTATGCATGTTATAATTTGTGATGGACAAGTCTTTAGCGACAATAAATATCGGAGAAGTGATTAGCGACATGAAGTACATTGATAGCAATTGGGAGATGCCCATCTCCGATTCTATTCCGATTTTCCTCTGATCTCTTCGGAAAATGTTGAGCAAAGGTGTAGCCCTTGCCCGACACCAAAACTCGACGGAAGATACGTGTGCACTATCCAACTGTTATTAATATACTTCACGGGGTATGTACTGTACGGGCCAAAATCCGTCGAAGTCAAACACCCTTCCGCTGATTTGGCGTGGATGGTTCGAGGAGGGGGGTGCCGGCTTCGATGTCGTGCTCGTTATCTGATAATGGTTTAGAATTTTGAAGTAGCCTTCGCGAGCTACAAAATGCGACGCTTATATAAATGAAAATTAAATTGCAAGTTTGAATGTGAAGTTGCAAATGCAAGCTGAAGTGAAAATAACAGCCCGATGCCATATTTTGCCCAATTCTTATGTTTTTTTGGATTTAGGAAACAAATTCTAAATTGAGCACACTTCGCTTCTGTAGATTTAGAGTAATAAAATATTTAATATTATATTTTTGACGTATTCTTATTGAGGAATAAAATATAAAATCCTTTAGAGCCACGATTAGTAAAAACTGGACTACATAATTTTGAGTCTCTACTTAATTGCAGGACTATTTCTTTTTCGCAGATCTCATTCTATGTTTTATTTTAATTTTATTAAAAATTCAAATGCCAAATTTAAAAAAAAATTGAAATATGATACATGAAAGATGATTACGCAATGAAAACCGTTGAGAACGATAACGACAGAGATTTTTTAAAATAAAGTTTTAATTTTAGTTTGTTGGCATTTTAGTGAATGCGTAAGTAACGTGTGATTAAGTATTACAAACTGTATTAAGCATTTTAATCCCACTTTCTTTACTCTGTACAAAACATTAGCTTTTATTTTGCTGTTGACATTTAGATAATTGAAGACAACTGTAAAACCAGAAAGCGAATAAACTTAAAATAGTCTGTTAATACAAATACAGATATATTTAAAACGCCAGCGATAGTTCATAACTCCCTCTCCCCACCAACTCCAAAAAAAAGAAATAATTCAAACTTTGGCAGTGGCGTGGCGAGGGTAAGTGGCGCCCGGGTTATAATATGATTTTTTGCCCCCCCCCCTCCCCAATCATCATCAGAGGCTTAGGGTACGTACACACGAAGCGGTTTCTGCGAACGCTGCAGCTGTGAGACGACACATGATCCCGTGTTCTCTAAAGCAGGCCATTCATATCTCTTCCAAAATGGAAATTTTGGAACGCGGGAAGGAAAAAACAATCGTCAAGGTCGAAAACCTATGGAAAATAGCATAACGGCTCGTAAAAGCTGGATTTTCAAAGAAATCTAATTCCAGCACTTCGTGTGCCGATTCTAAATGATAAGCCTGATGCGAGGGTAGCGGCAGATCAAACGATTTGACTAGAATGAGACCCGGCGACGAATCGGAAATCCGCAGAGTGGGGGGAATAGGAGGATCGAAGACCGGTGGTAGCGGGAGCGAAGAGAGGTGGTATCGCACTTTGGAGCTTCAAATGAATGACGTGCCGGATTTTTCGACTTGAATGGGTGAAAAAAAAACCAGTGTTGGGACAAATGGAATGGAATGGACTGCAGATGAATTGCCGTCTTAAAGCATGCCATTCACATCTCTCCCAAAATGGAATTTTTGGAACACGGGAAGGAAAAAGCAATGATCTTTTAAAATCCGATGGAAATTGGCATAGTGGAATGGCAATGCTAGAATTCAAACGAACTTAAAATCCAACACTTCATGCGCCGATTCCAATTTGGGGTCTCGATTAGTGAGTAGCGGTATATCAAAGGATCTGCCTAACTTGAAACCCCGTGTCGAGGTTGGAAATGAAACTCGAAATCTCCTGCTTAGGGGAAGAGGAGGGTGGTTGGGTAGAATTTTGCGACTTTGAACCTTGTCTCAAAACAAACTTTGGAGCATCCGTGAATGATGTGCCTAATTTTTAGACTTGAATGGATGGAAAAAAAGTCTTGGGGCAAATGGAATGGAAAACAGAAAAATGCCCAGTTTAATGAAGCTGTTCACACTGGCGCGACAAAGTTGTGTAACCGGTTCTCGGCCACGCGTACCCTGGTTCACCAATGGAAATGCTCCCGTTTTGCCGCCAATTCGTCGCATGCCTCCACAGTAACGAGTGACAGTGTTCACACGAGTTATTTTACGAAAGCGTTTTTTTTTCTCTGCGCGGACCAAACACCAAATCTGTTTTTTGAAGTTGAATAAAAATTTATAAGTTTTTAGATGATTTTAAATTTTTTTCTTGCTTTTTTCGATTAATTATATTCTGCTTGTGCTAATATTATTTACCTCTACAAATAATTAAAGAGAATGTGTGTGCATTTGTACAGGATGAGAAAGTAGAATCAAATTAATTTTTTTCACTTTTTCGAGATAAACTTTGAAAATATTATTTCATAAAAATAATTTTGACTATATCTTAAAATTCAAAACAATCTTTTCAATACAAATTTTACTGTCGAGCAATTTTTCCCTTAATTTTAAAAGATTTCAGAATAAATTTTTATGCATAGTTTGCAACAATACATATAACTGTTTTACGGGTTAAAAATTATTAACGTTTTAGATCAGTTGAACAATATTTAACATATAACTTTTGAATTGCATGCGAATTTGCACATTTTCAGTTTCACTTAACAATGAATACTTATCAGTATGTAGGGCATTTTATTGAGTGTTTGTAATTTATTTTTTATTGCATGTATGGAATGAAATGTGTGTTCTTATTTTGCTACTTAAAATGGTTATCATGTATATCAGTAGAATTTTAGTACAAAATTTTTTTTAAAAAAACTGAATTACCAGTCATTTATATGTTTAGGTTATTTGAAGCATGTTATACAGTTTCATAATAAATAATTATAAATAATGAAAGTCAAACCTACCCCCAAAACCAACTAAAAAATGGAGTAAAAACCTATTCGTTACAAAATTTAATGAATTTCTCACTCAAAATTTAATGAGTTGCATAACTAAATTAAAGATGCTAACTAACTAAATCGAAACTATTAATAAGCATTATAATAAAACGACCATTTTTGAACAATGTCTCTCACTCAATGATCGGTTTACCGCCGAATTGGGCCGCGAAAGCCGAATATGCCGCGCCGCCTGGCAGCGCAGATTAGCTAGACGCTCCCTCTGAACACAACCGACTTGTTTTCAGCTGTCTGCCGAGTCCGCAGAAACCGCTCCATGCGTACGTACAATTAGCTAGTGTAAACGGAGCCCGGTACATAGTATTTCCCCCCAATTCATCGTATTTGCTTTTAAAAAGTGACAAAAACGCAACGTTTTGTCAGCATGCCCTGTTGCGCAG
Source organism: Araneus ventricosus (assembly GCA_013235015.1). Classification (NCBI taxonomy): domain Eukaryota; kingdom Metazoa; phylum Arthropoda; class Arachnida; order Araneae; family Araneidae; genus Araneus; species Araneus ventricosus. Next base: position 76,574 of record BGPR01006534.1, read on the forward strand.
AGAATGTAAATGGCGCAAAGGGGAATAATATAATTTTTTTTTTATCCCAGCCGCCATTAAAGGCTTAGCAAGCATAAATAGCGTTTGGGGCACGATATTATTTTAACGACCACTAGTGGCGAATCCAGGGGGCTATCGGGTATAGCCCCCCCCCCCCGAGCCAAGCCAGAATTCTTGATTTTATTTAACATCATTACAACTGTTTTTTATTAATTTCCCTCTTTTAAAAAAATAATAGAAACGTTTCAACATTACTTTCTGGCTTGACAGGCTCTAAAATTTTCCTACTTTTGTAGTCATTCCACTTGTAGCTTGGACGCGGTCAAAGACATTTTTTGGCTAGTTATTTCATTGTAATTTTTATCAAATTATCGAAAGTATTGTATTGTTCTTTATGATTCTTGTTGTCAGGTTAGAAAAATCTCTAAAGTTAAAGAGTTTTGGTTTACGTTAACCTTGAGGTTTGACATTCATCACGACGATACAATGTTTTTATGACCTCAGCCCCCCAGACCCAAATCCTAGATTCGCCACTGCGACCACTCATCATATTTTGCTTTAAAATATGTACACCTCCATGCCCCCGGTGGTCACGCCACTGAACTTGGGGGTTGTGAAATAACGATACGACAGTGTATGCACACCTCATTAATAAACGGGAGTGTTCTCCCTTCCCTTGGCGTAGCTACAATTTTTGCCGCCCTTCCTTTACAAGTTACCTCGAAATAAAAAATAAATTTCAAGAAAAACACATTTTATTAGTAACCTAATTCTTCGTTTGTTATGAAATTGCGCGTCCACTAACAGTCTTTCTTTCGCATATCCAGCAATTTGCCGACGAAAGACGAAAAATAAGGATTAATCACATTATTTATGTCATTTTTTATGTACACAATGATTGAGCTAATGCCATTGCCCTTAGTTCTAAAACTGTCTTCTTGCATGTCTGATTCTGCCGCGACTTACGAAGTGCTACCTCCTCCGCCCCCCCCCCTTACTATGCCACTGCTCCTTTCGACTACATCGGCATGCACCAAATTTCTTCTATGTAGGCCGTTACATTTTCGAATTTTAGTGCACACATACACCCGAACAAATAGACTCGCACTTAAGAGACAGACGTAATATCAAACACTTTTGGTCTTAGGGAGGTCAGAAACGACACAAATCAGTGGTGGGGGGCTATCGGGCTGCAACCCCCCTACCAAGATAAGCCAGAAATCTTAATTTTATTTAAAATCACTAAAACTGTTTGTTCGTAATTTCCCTTTTTTTTAAAAAAAAAATAAATAAATAAAAACGTGAAAACATTGCTTTCTGGCTTGACAGGCTCGACAATTTTACTACTTTTCTAGTCATTCCAGTTCTACTTGTAGTGTTGACGCGGTCGAAGACATTTTTTGGCTAGTTACTTGATTGCATTTTTTATTAAATTATCGAAAGTATTGTAGTTTTTTTTATTATTCTTATTGTCAGGTGAGTAAAGTTAAAGTGCTTTGGTTTACCATCAGCCATGAGGTTTGAGATTCGTCACGACGCTGACGATACAAAATTTTTATGGCCTCCGAGGTCCAACCTCGACCCGAATCCTGGATTCGCCACTGTCAAAATTTATGAAAATATTAAAACATTCATTTTTAATTAATTACAGACATTTTAGCATGCCAGAGGATGCTTCGGAAAGTGAAGAAAATGGAGCAAGTATTTAGGTTAAGAGACTTATCCTTTGACGGTTTGGTTCGAAATTTGATACAGATCCAAAATTTCGGTGAAAGGACCACCGATTTAGTTCTCTGTTGTAATGTTCACATACAAACGGGCAGATGTAGTTCCAAAAATTATTTTTCGAACTCAATGTTTAGTTGAGTTATATTTACATGCCGTTTTGAAACAACAGCAGGGTTATTTTACAGACTCGTGATTTTGAACCGTGGTCTGGTGACGAGGACGGCACAGAGCCGGCATCCCCCCTCCAAGCTTCCAAGCCACACCAGCGGCAGGACATTTGGCCCCGATGGGTTTTATGCGCATCAGGCCCGTTTAGACGGCGGTTCTTCGCTTGTATTGTGTTTTGAATCTGATTTCTGAAGTCGATACCTTATCAACAGATGGTCCTTTTGGAATTCAATGATTTCTAAAACATAGAAACTGATTAAAATTTCGAATTCAAAATATGTGGTCATGTGGTAACCTTCAGTATGTGTACTTTGAATACGAGAAAAGACAAACTGATTTGTGTACAAACGAAAAATTCATCCGTTAGTGTGATCTCGAAAAGCTTCTTCTTTATGTTATTCGATGGAATGTTAAGCCTAATCGAACACGCAAACATATGATAAAAAAAATTGAAAAGAAGAGAAAGAAAGGAAAAGAATATGGCTGTCCTTCTAGGAGGAAGCCATTTTTTTTTTTTTTTTTGTCTTGACTGAATTGGATAGGCAATTGTTCTAGTTCATCTACTGATGGCAATTTTACTTAATTTTTAAACAGACTGAAACGAATTTTCGAATAAATATTTTTTTTTGAATTAGGGGATAACAGTCTTTGTTGCTAAAAATCCCTAAACTTCGTGTCTCTCAGAGATACAATTCAAAAACAAGAGAAAGAAAGTGGTCCAACTCGCTTCTCCCTAAAACCACTGTTTGTTGTGACGGACCAGTGTGAATATCCAGGAATTTTAGCCTTAAACAGTGAGCCCTATACTCACAGGCATCTTAATAGATCCACAGATCCTGAATAAATCTTCACACAAATTCCATTAAATTTCTTTATTCTGGATTATAACAGTTATGAGCCCTTTGCTCACACGTCATTCCACCGTCAAATCCTGAACGCTTCTGACAAAAAGTAAACAATCTTTGGCGTCTACATTTGGCAACCCCGCCAAGGCGCCAAACACAGTTGGC
>BGPR01006535.1:0-37858 GCA_013235015.1 Araneus ventricosus
TTGCCAAAGTTCCTTTAATTTTTTGTTATTTATATTTCTAATTTGTACTGCTGAGTGTGTGAACTGTGCATCTATCGTCTCCATATTGGCAGCATCCTTGGCAAGAATATCTGCCCGCTCATCTCCCATTTAACCCATGTGGGCGTTCACCCATATGAGTTTAATATTTTCTCTACCATTCAACTTTCCAGATCAGTTCTCTTTTATCACTTAAAGATTCTAAAGTCATCAATGCCGATCTTGAATTGGACACGGTTTTAACGTCATAGAGTTCGTGGTCTAAAATATAGTCAATAGCTTTATGTATGGCAAAAATTTCAGCCATAAAAGCTGTATTATGTTCGGCCAACCTATACTTTTCTGGCAGAATACTCATCTATATTCTCATTAGGAATAACTATAGTCTTGCTACTGTGCTACTGTTTCTTTTATACATAGTTATACAGGAAACGTTTTCAAGCCGAATGAACATATCGTAGTAAAGATTTAAATCCTTGAGATACATTGCGACTATTTAAGGATGTAGATGACTGAGACATACGGGAGGTTAAATATTTCCCTTTTCTTTCCTTTGACGACTACATATTTGAAAATTAAATTTCCTTCAATTAACTAGAATCCAATCAATTTGAATTTTACAGTTATATTAAAATAATCCATTTCTTAAGTTTTCTGTGCACGCTAACTTTTATAATTATATTACTTATATATTTACAGATTCCTTGATTATAAAAAGTACTTTTCTTCCTTTGGATCTCAAGAATTCAGAATTTAAGATGTTTCTGCTCCTAAAGGAAGGAAATTTGGAAATAAATCTATTTTCGTAAATTTTTTGTATCAGTGGCTATACATATCGCTAACAAGTAACGTGGACGCACAAAGCCAGTGGGACAGCTTATCTCAGCATAAATTATCAGATACGTAAAACTGTGGAAATATTACCCATTTTGGATGGAAAAAAAGTGATCAGAATCATCAAACAAACACTAAGAACAAACATTTATCTAAATGAGGTGATAAATGCTTTCATTTCCAAAACTGAACTGTTCCTTATTGCAAAAAGCATAATTATAAATACGTCAATATTTCTAACGAATGATGCTCATAAGAAAAAGATATCTCTTGCCTAGGGTTTCCCTGTGTGTGCGTAGCTCTTCGAACTATTACTACATAGTTCAAAGTGCTAAGCACACACAGAGAAACCATAGGAACGCAAGTAGTTTTCGTTACGAGCATCATTCAGGCACTTGAAAGAGTGCGACAGTGAAATAAGCCACGCACAGTTATCGGTATGCCACATCCACGAACATATTTACAAGCAGAAAACTTCAATTTAACAGACGAATGAAATAATAATAACAAAATATATCAATTATATATAACAATGCGTAACGGTATGCAAATTAGAATGGTTATTATCAACTCAGTGAAATAAATGTTCCGAATGTCTACCATTGGATTTTCCTGGCTGAATATCTAACGAAATTGCAACCGAGAATTCGAGTAATAGCGCTTGAATTAGGATTTTCGGAATAAGCGAGATTTAATCGAAACAGTAACCTCAAATGAACATGCAGTCTTTAATTGAAAATAACAGAGATACACCTTGGGCTTATACCTACTGAATCTTGTTTCAAGGACTCTGCCCAGAATATATCTGTAATTAAATCTCCTTGAGAGCAATTGGGTAATTTAATAAGAATTTTTTAAGTGTTTGTTTGCTTATTGCAATGATTTATCATTCAACTATATACTTATTTATATATAATATAGTTAAAATTATTCAGACTTTTTTCTGTGCGATCATTCCTAATATTGTCACAAATGTCAGTGATTCCGCAATGGAGAACTTAAATTCCATTATAATCATGCTATTATCTGGGAACATTTTGTTGGTTTTAACATAAATAAAAAATATTCATTGTTGAAATTTTCAACATGTTTTCTAATTTTTCGATTCTCTATTACGACAATCTTATTTTAAATTGCGATCAATAATTTATTAAATGTCCGAATGTTAGTATTATTAATTTGTCAATTTAAAGAAACTAATCAATATCTGATCATTTCCTGCGATACAGTTATCTTTCTATTTAATTTTTCTAGGTGGTTTTAAAACGCCTAATCCGGCTTCTTCTTAATTTTTAATGGCATACGGTGGCCACTACCGGAACTACAAAGCTTCCCGCTTCAGTAGTTGTTTGAGGAAGCAGCCTGAACCTGTGTTGTTTTCTTTTCTTTAGGAGGTTTTGCTGATTTACGTGTTGATAATTTTGAATTAATAATCATGTTTCATTACTTTTAGTATAGTCAGTAAAGTCCAAGTTATAATGTTATGCCAATTGAGGCAGTGATAGTCAATATAATTATATAAAGTTTGATGTAGTTTATTTTTTAGTTTGCGATCCGATTCCGAAGGGAGATGTCGCCATGATTGAGGGTTACGTTGTTCCCAATATAGCCCATTTGGGTATTCCCATTAATGCCATAGCCTTTTGAGGGGCCCTATATTTAAAAAAATTACCTTTAAAATACATGATTAATGTCCTATCACCTGATAATGCTCCTAAGTTCTTTTTTATTCTGATTTTTTTATTTAAGGGGAAACTGTTAAAGAATATTTTAACTATATTCCTAAAAGTAGAAAAAAAAATGTCTTGTATTACTTTCAATTTTGTTGTGTCTTAATTTTCATGTCTAATAAATAAAGTATGATTATAACATAAGTTAAACTTTATTTCAATCAATTTTAGACATAAGCGATATTAGGAATATATAGTGGGCGATATTGAGAACACTGCTTTCAGCAGAAAAAATTGATAGGTCTCAAAACAATCTTTTGGGGTGAGTGTTAAACTTATTCGCTAGAGTTGTAATTCAGTTTGTATTTAGATAATATATTGGAAAGATTTTTAGACAATTTGGACATGAATTAGTTCTCTTATTAAAATAATGGCTTAAGAGGGCTATATTTGGGCCCCTACCTTAAGTATTTTGTAAGGTCTCCAAAATTCTTTTTACGCGAAACTTCTCGAAGTGTTTACAGGTGTCAATAAGCTCTCTGAAGGAGATATGACGCTCTCTACTGTTTCTTTGTGATATCATTATGCTTCATTTAGAAATACATCAAAATTTGGCAAATGTATTTAATTTTTTGTATTTTTCTTTTGATTTCAAATTGATTTAAATGATATTTTCATTTGATTAAATTATATCAAAACTATATTAAAGTAAGATTTGCAGACTCTTTTCAAAAATGGTTATTTAAGCGAATGTTTGTTTAGCCCTATTTCTAACTGATGTTTTCATCTACTATTATTGCGTATTAAACAAAAGATCATTAAATCTTTTATGTTTGAAAATTTACTTTCAATTAATCTTTTTTTGTTAGGGTGGGGGGGGGGGGGGGGTTTTTTTTCACCCCCAAAACGGGGTAGAATTGGGCATATGGTGATGAAGATGTTTTGATATTGTTTGAAATTTTGAAGGTATTAATTTTAATGATACTACCCGATTGACCATTATGGTAGATTTGTAAAAGTACGAGACATATGATGCTTGATGAAGCTATATTGATGTCCTATTTTAAAGCAAAACGAGGGTAATACTAAAACTTCGTGACATAACGAGAGCGACACCAGATGTGGTAGCTCCCTCTCCAAATTTCTGCGCCACATAAGCGTCAGAGTGTTTGACGCTTGACATTATATTTAATGTGCACCAGACCCCCATACACGGCGTTTTTTAGTGGGATACGGTTTCGAAACTGAACCCCTCAAGTCTAGAAGCGGAGATTGTATCACTATTTCACATCAGCCCTAAATATATGGAGACAATATGCTAACAAAATTCACAAACCAGTGAATATCCATCAATGTATTCATTAAAATAATGGCATTTTAAAATCTTTCGAAATTAATTTAACTTTTTTTTTCTTTTTCTTAAGGAATTGAGAAATAAAATGTTAAATTATCGTGTTTTTATATTAGACAAGATTATATATATTTTCCGCAAATGATATTTTTATAGTACATAAACCGAAATCAAATATCAAGAATCTGTATAAAGTTAATACAAAAATTTACGAGTTATTTTTTGAAAGGTCGTGTACGGTCTTAGCCCAGTGATACTGGGGTATGATTAGATATCACAAGACACAACAATAAAGGATATTAATTTTAAGTAAGTCTTCTTGATTAATGGAGTTTTTACAATAGATGTACAAAACTAATATCATTCATAAAATCTGCATAATTCAGGATGGGATAGCGAGAGGCAAAGTCAAAAGTTCAAAACTGGAATCAATAGCAGTTTAACTATGAGTTCACTCGTAAGAAAACTGATTATGTTCAACTCAAGGCGAGTTCAAAGTCCGATTGCCGGAAATAGGAATTTGAGGGATTCTACCGCTCAAACGTTGGTATAACTTCCAATAAGTTATGTGGCTTATCAAGATTGATAATTTGCAGTGAGGTATTGCGCGCTCATTTCCAAGAATAATTCCGAAGAATTCGAAGATGTTTTCCAGCTCTCTAAGAGCTTATTCAGCCAAGGGTTGGCTATCGGTTTCCACGGGACAAGACGCCCGTCCAACTACAGAATCTCGAGCTGAGATCTGACTTCAAAATCACAGCTCAAGAGAATCGAGATTCGAATCGGAATCAGACTCCGAATTCAATTTCGTCTCAGACTCCTCTCGAGTCTCCGGTCTTCGAGTCCTCGTCGTTGAGTCCTCCTCTCGTCTTCCAAATTCCAACTTAAAACCCCCTTTTACCATGCCCTCTGAGGCGTGTCCGAAAGGTTAAGTCTCCATGATTTGTCTGGGTGACGAACAATTTAACCAACCACAAACATGCGCTCCCCTTCCTGTTTCATCATTGGAAAGAGCCACAACGTAATGAGTTCTCTTTGACGGTCAACCTGGGTGATCTTTCTAACAGTTGGTCCCTTCAAACCCCTCCGGGTTATGTAATCCGGGGTCGTTTTTACAACATAGCGGCTTCCTTTCTCTTTCCGCTTTCGGCTAGTTCGTTGGGGGTCTGGCCTCTCGTGGTCTGGTGGGAATTTGCAGTCTCTGGGGACCCCACAATCGAGTTATTATTAAGCTTATAATAACAAATACAATAGATAAAATGACACACAAATAATAGTAAACAATACATTTTCTATTGAAAATCTTTTCGAAAAATTTGTCGTATGAAAAGGAATAAACCTTTACTCTGATTTTTAGATAAAATCATGTGAATTTGATGTCAGATGGAATTTTCCAGCATTATTACCTTTTTACTTGATAATATATGACATTTCAAGCATTACAAATATCAATGATATGTGAGACAACACATAAATCTTCATCCATATTATCCTTCATCCTAAAAGAAATGTGACTTGATATAACAAATATCATTGTTTATTCTTTCTCCGTAACCGATGTTTCTTGTAACAGATGGCGAAAATATGGGAGAAATGCTTATGTAGATTTGCTGTCTGTTATGGTTGTTCGAGAGGAAAAATAAATTAAGTAAAAAAGATTGTTGCTGTGTAATATTTGTCAGATTCCCGTATGTCTCTGCTAGACATATTACATTATGTCCGAGGATTACGGAATCATGAAGTTCTTTTGCTCTGTTAGTTTATTTGAACTTTTAATATTGGAGTCCATTCACTCTCACGTGATAAGCGTCAAATGCGTTACACTACTGCTATCCACTGCGCATCTAAGAAGTTGATAACAGAGGTAATAGAGTTTCGCTTGTAACAAATGACGAAAACATGGGAGAAATGCTTATGATTATAAATATACATCAAACCATCAGTTTCCCCATAGGGGAAACTCTTTTGCGAGAAAATATATAAAAACCATATCATACCTGCAATATAATGTTTTGTAAGTAAAAAATTCGAAAACTTGTATTCAAATAATGCCGAAAGGTATTATTTGAAATTTCGTATCTGTTACAATAAAAGAAAATACACACGTATAAGCAGCAGTTTTTATATCTTTTAATTTGCATTTGTTGAATGAACGAAGGATTCAGAATAAATTTGCAAAACTCGAAGAAAAATTGTTATAATAAGAACAATTTTTATATGAATAATAAGAATTAAAGAAATATCGTTCGTTTTAAGTCATTAAGCTTAAACACTAGGGAGATAAAATTAGAAAATAATGGAACAAAATTTGTTGAATGTTTGTTGTATATGTTTTAAACAGAATTTCTTAAAAAGATAGCCCCGCAGTTCAATGAAGCCTCTTTTTATGGGAATAAAAGAAAATCTTAACTAAAAAAATATTTAATTTAAAATGTTAAAGGGAAGAAAGCATACTTGGTATAGGTATATTAAATTAAAAATGTTTGTTCTATATATAATACTGAATATATCTTTATGCTTCAAAATATTTTATCAACCGAAATTTCATGTACATAAAGTTGCACTTATATGCAAAAAATAATCTGAAATTATGTTTAATAATATAAAGAGACAAGCACAAATATATATATTTTCTGATAAATAGTCCAAATATATTGATTTATTTTGTACATATTTTTCTTTCCCATTGGATTCTAAATGACATTCTGTGTAGAAATATAATTTATCTTTCAACCATGGAAAAATTAGATAAACCTTTTGAAAAATGCCTTATAAAACACCAAGGGGAATAATACATCATTGTATAAAATGGAATATAATTTCATTGTATTAAAAAACTCAGCATTTGAAATATCTACCGAATAAAGAATGTGCATTTAAGTGCATAAGTTTGCGAAAGCATCTTGGAGACCTTTTATTGATCCAATTGCTTTGAATATCGCTGACTTAGATCACTTTACATCATTTGAATAGCCGTCTGGAAGGCGATCCACCAATCAATGCACAGAACTTGGTCGACGAGGCCGCTGATTGGTTAAAAATAATGAAATTCAAAGCTCCATAACTCGTTCACTTTTAGTCGCAGAAGAGTGAGACTTTTTTGTTTAAAATATTAGTGACAATAATATTTTATTAAATATGACTGATAGGACCGTATAAAGAGTTATAATTCGTAACTTTTTCAGAAATATATTTAGTGACTCAAAAAACATAAAATATAATTTATCCCTTCATTTAAAGCATTTTTCCAACTGAAACTATATGTTATGTCTAACGGCTTAGAAATTAGTCATTGGGCCACGATGAATGTGGACACCCTGTAAACAAGTCGTCTTTGGCGACCAGTTGATTCGCCGGGAATATTGGGTGTGCTAAATTTCAAATAAACCTCTTTTGCATAAATTAAGGTTCATGGTTTCATTAACAAAGTATTTTTAAACATCGAATTGAGACACATATTTTTCTACTGCAAGCCATCAATTCAGTTCACTATTTCAACGAAAGATTTTTCAGTAAAATATCATTTACCGTAATTTCTGACACTTTAGTATATTAGTTTGAGAAGAGTAGCGTGTTTTTTCATTTGACAGTTATTTAAGGGTACTAAAATATGTATTTGTGGATAAATTATGCAAACTTCTGATACTCATTTCAAATTTATCAACAGTAATAAGTTTAGTAGTCAAAAAGGCCGAAATTTGTTCCAGGGTATACGAAACGGATCTGACTTTTTGTTGCAATATGATCTTTTGACATTTATCCTGAATTACTTCCCACGCAACTTCGAATTTTATCGCAGTATCATTGCAGTTTGTTAACTTCGATAACTTGAAATTGAGTTCTTTTCTTTCGTGCAAGATGCAATATCTCACTTTTACAACTTACTGATAATTTTCACGTTACTTTCACAGCCCAAAACTATACTAGATACGTTCAGTTTGACATGTTTGTACGATGTTTTATTTTGTATCATCTTGATACACTTGTTATTTCTATCGAATATTTCTCTCAAAAGGTGACGTAACTACAAACCTTTTGGACAGGGAAAAAGATTTGTTTCTGATAGAATGGAACATATATCATTCTAACGAGAAATTCTAAGAATTCTTGCGGAATCGAGAGTGAAATTTTAGTAAACAAGAAGAATTTTGACCAAATTAGATGACTTTTAGACGCATATGTTTTATTTTACTCTGGGATTATTAGATTTCGCTGCTACAGTGAATTTTAAAATATGAAATAAGTTTTATGCAATCAAATCAGGAATTTTTTATTGAAAATAAATATTTATTCAGGAATTGCTCATTAAAATGGAATTACAATTTCATACTCCTTTTCCATGCTATTTGAATTCAGTGATTGAAAAGACTAAACATAAATTTTATTTGTATTTGATGTATAAAATAGCACGAATAAGATATATTCCATTAATGTTCATATCTAAGAACATAACACTTTTTCTACATTTTCCCAATTTTGTTAGTTTAAATTCATAGCGTTATTATTTATATTGCATATAACAGAATATTTGAGCTTAGTTTATTTTGGAAATAATATTAATATAAAATAATGTTGAAATTTTATTGAAAAGACATTTAAATAAATCTTTTTTTAGTAATCTTTTGCTTGTCTTTTTTATTTTTCTCTTCAAGCACTTTATCATGAATTTCAACAATATGGAAATATAACAAAATGTTTAAAATATTTTCACTTATTTTCAGAATAACATGTTGTTTTAGAATTTCATTCTTATTATTATTCCAACAACTTTAAAATAGTTGTATGACAGAATTGTCAAAATACGTTTTTCTCTTTTAGGTTGAAGTTTCAATTATTTCAACAGCAATAAAGTACTCTTGATGCTAAATTTTTTCTCATGGAGATCATATTGATTGGAATTCTTTTCTGAGTTGAAAAGTTTAATATCTCTAAATACGTAAATTTAAAAAAAATGAAGGCGCGCTGGCGTAATTTTTAGTTAGTTATTAGTGGATCGTGGCTTGTATGTACCTAGATGATCACTCAACATTCCATCATGCATAAAGCCTGATGCATGTTATTTCTGATAGAGAGACAAACGATTTTATGTCTATGTCGTATTTTAATTTCGTTTAAGTTTAAACTATTCTGCCTCTCTCATCATCTATTAAAGATATTAATTGACGAAATTCAGTCCCAAAATCTCTAAAATAATTTCGAAACTAGATTTTAATCTGAAAACCTCATGTACTCTTTTAACGTTTCAATAACACTGCACAGTTTAATTCCTATTCTCATCAAACATTCTTGCTAAAAAGTATTTTGCATATTTCTCCCGAGTATGACATAAAATGACTTTTTAACAACAAAATATGAACTCAAAAATAATGCCAAGCTGATGCAAAAATACAATACACTCCGAATTTCACAGCACTATCATGTTGATTGTTAACTTGAATAATTGTGGTCTTGTCATTAAAAAAGGGTGAATGATATCGCTGTTGCACTAATTTTTTATATTAAGCTTCTTTTACCACCATAAAATATTAGATACTACGTGTTAATATATTTGACAACGCTTTACCTTGATATATTTATTGTCTCTATCGAAGATTTATCTCAAAAATAAAAAATCTAGGGCAACGAAATACTCTTAGGTTTAGTTTCGATCGCACAGCAAATATTTCATTTCATAAAAAAAATCTAAGAACTTTCCTGGTAGTCCAAGTGGAAATTGTATAAACAAAAATAATTGGGGTAGAATAAAATGAACTTTATATGGAGATATTTTATTTTGGAACTCTAAGATTTCGCAACTCGATTGAATTTCTAAAATCAAAATAACAATTCTGCGAGAAAAAGTGCGAATTTTTTTTTCAAATCGATCTACAGAAATGAATTACTATTTTATTAAGGTATGTGCCTACCTTCGGAGCACTTTTTTTGAAAAATAGGAAATTTTATTCCACGCTTATGTTTTCAATTATAATTGTGTAAAAACTGTGAATTCAAATGACATTTTTATTAACATTTTTTTATTTTCCAAATTTTGCCCATTTTTGTTCAAAATTTAGTAAAAATTGACCAACCAAACTTCCTATAACAAATTATAATGCATGTATTTCACTTTTTCTTTCAATAATATATTTGTTGTACATTTACCTGTGTCGTGTAGCAGAATATTTAGAGTACCACTTAAAGTTACTGAGATATACCAAAGTTTGTATTCGCAACAGGTTTCTACAAGAAAAAACTATAAATTTTTCAAATAAAAACAGCTCAAAAATAAAATATTATACACTTTCTAGCTATATTAGAAGTTCACAACATACCTACAAATGTAGAAAACATAGTGGTAAAATTTCATTTGAATATATTAAAAACGTTTTAAGAAATGAGATTTGTCGCAATACAAAAAAAAAAAACGAAAATAACAGTTTTTCAGAAAACACATATAAAGATTTTAAAGACCCACAAAAAATTATATACATATTTTAATAACTTAAAATTCTTAGTATTTGTAAGTCAAGCCTTCTTTGACTTAATTTTTAATTAATTTTGATTTTATTTTAGCTTCTAATTTCTTTCTTGATAATTTTGTTTTTTTTCTACTTCTCGCATCGATTTCTTAAGTCTCTCAATATCAATTTCTATGTAGTTTTTTAAAATGATTTCTGGTTCAAGTTTTACATTAGGATGTTTAAATAAAGGTTTCAGCCCTATATCGCCTGAGTTGAATAATTAAACAGCCATTTTGGTAACTAATAACAGTGTTTGGAGTGAACGAAAATTTTCTTAGGTAAAATATATCTAAGGACAGATATAGTTGCCAGATACGTCTAAAACAATAATAAATAAATAAATAAGACTTAATTCTACATTTAAAAAGTAAATTCAACATTAACGTTGTTAAAGAGTAAAGAAAAATCTAATGACATGCGTTTTTTACAATTCTATGGTTTAGTTTCGGTTTCGAAAATTTCACTTCTGGTTCATAATTTGGGCAATAACTTTGCTTCTAACTACCGAAGGAACTAAAGTAAACCATTTTTGGAATCCTAAATGTATGGTCTTTATTACAAAATAATAAAAATTTCGAAAATTTTCATGAAAACTGCGATTTTATGTAGGCCCGTAACTTAAAAGATATATATATATATATATATATATATATGATATTTTAATGCGCCTTTGTGTGTAACATTAATGCTTATCGATATAAATACTTTGTTTTTTGTATTTTTTATTTTATTTTGTTTTCCTTTGTGTTTCTATAATGTTTGTTTGCAAAGCTGTATTTCTTTTTTGAAATGTGTCTAATTTTATCATACTTCTTTACTCTAAAATGTTTTCCTCTATAAAGATGACAACCAAAGACGTAAGATAATTAATTATTATTTAATTATCATAAATTGTCTTTCATCATTTTTATAATGAATGAATTTAATGTTTTAATTTTTACTGAGAGACCAATTTAAAATCAGCACCAACAATATGGCTTTTTAAATCAAACGTTTGCAAAGATTCATTTATTTTCAGCGTTTAATTACATTTTTTTTTCATTTTAATCTAATTGATACAGAACGAAGTTAAAATAAATCTATGACAGGGTTTTTAAAATTTATATCCACAGTTTTTCGGAGTTTTTATTGATTTAATCAACATAAAAGCATATTCCTTGATAAAATAAATTTTATTTCAATGAAATCAGTAATCAATATTATATTAGTACTAGCTGCCGACCAGCTTGTTCGCGGGAATTTAATTTTAATTCAATGCGTGATTTGATATTCATGGTTCTCTTAACAAAGTAATTTTAAACTTCAAATTGCTATAGGAATTTAACCAATGTTCTTTTAGTAGCCTTGCATCTGTTCTGCTCGTTGTCTACATGAAAGTCCCTTAAAGAGTCAAGTAACACTCCGTGATATTTAACTTGTAATTGTAAGTTGTCGGCCTCAACTTCAGTTTCTTATTCCGCAGGCAAAGTTCTTTTTTTCTCTAAATTTTTAAATTTCAAGTGAATTTAAAAAATCTACATAATTTTCCACACATTGAGACTACCTTAAATCCTTACTTTACTCTATTTTCATCGAAAATTCCTAAAAATTAGCCCCGACATTTTCATTTATTTTATTTTTTAATATCATCTATGTCGTTGAAGAATTTTCGCTTTTTCCTCGAATGACAAAAATTAAATATCTGAGTTGGAAAAAACCTTTTGGGAGACTAAACTGACTTGCCCACTCTCAGACGTGAATTAATAAAAATTAAGTCGACAATTAAATTTAAAATTTTATTAAAAAATTTTTAAACTTAAGTGGGCGGGAATACAATCTTAAATACATTTGAACTTTTTAAGAAGTAAACACTGAGTGGCATAAAATGTATTTTAAATCGATTTTAATATTTATTTTTGATTTAGTAGTTGACATAAACACACCAAGATTGTGAAAGGTTTGGAACTGTACAGAACGCGATTTGAAATTATAAAGACAGTTAAGTTGCTTCAGTGATAATCACTCAAGCGCTATATTCATCTGTAGCTACAAGGGCGGAAAAATTAGGAAAACTTACCACAAATAGTTTTCATAAATAATAAAAATATAATTCATACGATGAAAAACGTTACCCTTATGTATTATGCTTAAAAGTTGGTCATTATAAGTTTTTGGAATATTTCTATGAAGAACCCATCTAAAAATAAAATTTTTCTATTATTTTTGTGAAAACTGAGGCAATTTTAGTCTTAAAATTAATTATGTTTATTTTAATATTTAATTCCATTCATATAACATTTATATTATATTAACGAAATTGCTCCGCTTTTTAACCGTATTGAGAGGCATTTGTATTTAACCCTTAAATTACTTATTATATATAATTTAATATTGCAAATATTTGGAATGTTATAAATAAAAAAAATATACCTACCAGAGTTTACTAAAATTTCACAAATCTTATTTTCAAACTATTTCCTTTACGTGGTAAAATTTCCTAGATAGTTTTAATGCTTTACACAACTATTGCTATTTTTTGCGAAGATTACAACAGTTTTCTCGATAGAGAACAATGGAAAGGAATTAAATAAATTAATACAAATCATGAAATATCCAACTGATTGTTATGAATTTGCATGGGATATAACGAAAGTCCATTTCCTTTAAAATGTGCAAATTTCAAGTTTCTGCTGTCTTTCGACGCTATGAGTTTTGCTTCGCTAGAAAGCGAAACTGGACCACTATGCGCTTGTGTGGTACATACACAACCCAACCCGAGTCCGTCCACTATACGGGATTTATGGCAAAAAGAGCCTGAGGGGAAGAGAACTTAGCACCAACACGAGGAGGATTCCGAGCACGAAGGCATTTATTAAAATCGTCCAAACATATTTACAATCTACACCGAAATGCTAGTGGAAATTAGTTAGAAATTTTTTAAATACATTTCTTTCATTAATTTACATCAATCCACCCAGTCATAATCAAATAAAGTGTAGTAAATATAGTGTGGTACGGAAGTTTGAGTAGGGGGGTGCCAGTTCAAGTGTCTTCCTCGTCTTCTGACCTCATCGGTTTTAAATAGGCCCAGGATGGATAAAGCACGAACTTTAGAGCCGACTCCCCCCACAACCAAACGCCCGAACCAGTTTATTGAGAAACAAAATTTACAAAACTATTTACAATTTCCTGAAATGTACAGAATAAAAAATGAGAAATATCATTAAAAAATGAATAACATATAACATAAAAGCAGTTCAAACAGCTCTATCTGTTCAAGATGTTTCTCTGTATCAGTATTAATCAAAGCACACTAAAACAATTAGTTGTTGAGTCTGGAACATATAGTTGATGACACTATGAATCTGGTTTAAATAGGAATTCACATTGCCACGGTCGTCGAATGGTTAGAGCGCTGCTCTACGATGCCAAAGGACTCGGGTTCGAATCCCTGTACTTTTATGTTTTCAATTATTTCGATTATTTAATTTATATGCAAAATAGCATTTATGTAAATTTCTTATATGTAAATTACCCCTTCGTTATGCTTATTAACTGTAACTGTATTATTAACTGTTTCGCCAACTTTATATAAGGAGATGTAATATTTAGTTCTAGGAGATAAAGTCTTGAGTTGTGAGATTAGCAAGCTTTGTCTTCTATTCATTCGATGCATCCAATTGAACATCCACGCTAACTTTATCTACGCGACAATATTCATGAATATGTTTGATTATTAATTTAATCTTCTCCCATGAAAGTTGATTATTGGCTCCATTCTTAAACCATTGATCTTGAAGTTGTATGGCAGGAAGCTTCATTGCGCGTCATGCACCGCTACGACCAAGAATTTCATTAGTTCACTTCCCGCGTCATCTGATCGCGGTTTAAATTTTAAGGTCCGTCCCAAAATATCCCCTCGGGTTGCTTCAAATCGGGGAGTTAATATAATTAAAAAACTAAACTAAAACTTAACGCACATTTCAACAATAAAATAAAATCGCTTAAAACAAGAACTGAAATATCCATAGACATTCAGATCGATGATGGAACATTTGATACACATCGACAATTGAGGTGCACAATTTCATCTATCTAGCTCTTTGCGTTTATTAGTTAACGTATTCACACACAAACGGGTGGGTATATAGACAGACTTCCTTTTGACAGATTTCTATCACAATATGACAGGATCTACTGCTATGGTGTCAACAGCACATACGAAATTTCATATTTCTAACACGATATGTTTTCGAGTTATCTTGTTTTCAGAAAGGCAAATATACAGGGAGGAAGATATATTATTGAAACCATTTCAAAAATTAATAAAAAGAACTATTAATGTTACAACTGCGGTTTTATTAAATGAGAAAGCATATAAAATATTATTTTTTCAGATAGGTGGCGTACCAATACGGCGTTCTAAATTTACTACAGCGAGATATTTCCTTACGAATAGCTACCTATCAGCAAAAGCCGATGAGCATTTTCTGGTTTCCCTTTTTAGTTATTCCTGAATATCTCGAAAACTATTCAGTGCACGAATTACAATTGATCTAACAAATCAAAGAGCGTAAAATTCGCTATAAATACATGCTTTTATTTTTCTTCTAGCTTTAATATTTTCACAGATAATGGCTCTAAAAATGGCAGATGTCCAATAATTTATGACTACCTAGACCAACGTAACGACGCGTTACCTATCTGAAAATTTTTTTAAAAAAGCGCTCTCATTAAAAAAAAAACCCTGTAGTTGCAACGTTATTAGTTTTTTTCATTAATTTTTGAAATGGGTCCAATATTTTATGACCATATGAAGAATAGATGTAATCAAATTATTTTTAAAAATTCATTACAATTAGAAAAAAAATTGTACCGAAAAGTTGGCTTCACTGAAAAGCTAATATTTGAGTTTTAAATAGTTTGAAATTGTTTCTGTGTAATACTATACTCCGAAGTTATTGAGGAGAAATTTTAGCATTTCGATTGAATATTTTATAAAAATCTAATTAAAATTTTGAAAACCCTTTCTTGATGAGCAACTACTACCCTAAAAGTAACGGCGTGCCAAATTTGGTGGTTCTAGGTCCAACCGTCTGCCCTGTAGAGTGTTTTGAACTTTTTTACTTGATGGAAGAAACGACACCTAATTTACAGATAGTATCTAGCCTATAAATATCATCATGTTGAAACAGGCCAACCAAGTAATCACTTCTCTACAATGTAATGGCAATTTTAAGTTTTCAGACATCGCCCACTTCCTCCTGTTGTAAAATTATGTTGACAAATCAATATATGGTTTGTATTGCTGTGCCCTCTTTTTTATTCTAAGACTTCGTGTAGATAAACAGTAGGTTTTATCTTCTTGTATATTCAAAATTATTTTTTGTGTCATGCTGATGCAATAAATAAATAAACGGGAGTTAGAGAAGCACTGTACTCTACAGATCTTATTCTCATCAAAAATTCTCGTAATAAATTGCATTGAATGTTCCGTTTCAACAAAACACAGTTTTTTTATTGACAATACAAAACAAACCCGGAGAAATTCATTTTGATACATATGTCGAATTTTGCTGAAGTTACGTTTCATGGAAAATTCATTTCATTTTCTGAATATTTCCCGTGCTCACTGAAAACATAAATAATTAAAAATTCAATTATTTATACCAATATTTTCAACCAAATTCGAACTAAACTTTTTAAAATTATGTGTTGCAGAATTCAGCAATACAGCTTTCTTGTTGTGAGCTGATTGAAACACAAAGCCTTAATATTTAATGAGAGGGAAGATAAACAAGTTCTAAGCAAACAATGCAACGAGAAATCAATGGTTTGTTCATCAGTTAATAAAAACAAGTTATTTTTCTCTTTTGCTGTTGTTAAATTATTCACTTTGAGAAGAAAAATTAATTTGAACTTTTAAAGAAATTTGTTTTCAATAAATGAGACTTATCGGAATTTTTCTTTCGTAGTAAAGTAAATGATGATTTCATATTTTTTTTCGGGTATCAACTGTCCAAAGATCCCTGAAATACGAACACCTTTAATTAAAGACTATTTTTACTGAATATTATTAATCAATTAATCAATTATTCAGTGGCGATTTCAATGTTCAGAAAAGAACAGAATAGTAAAGGATACTAAGGGTTTAAATTACGTAATAGGACAAAGAAAAAAAACCTAGCTTCCCTTTTATTAGTAACTAAGCCGCCTTCGGCAATCAGCTTGTTCGCAGGGAATATGATTTCATTTGAATCTTTCATCATTTTATATCCATGGTTCTCTTAATAACGTAATTTTAAACTTCAGAATGTGGTAGATATTTAACCCATGTTCAATAACTGACCTTGGACCTCTTATGCTCATTGTCTACATAAATATTCCCAATGGAGTCAAATAACTGACCATGTCATGCAACATCTAATTGCACGCTATCGGCGTTATCTTCACTTTCTTGTCCCTCTTGTAAAATATGCATTTGCAACATTAAAATGACGCAGCACATTTTATGGCCAGCGGCATGTTAGCTGGATTAAAAGATGATTAAAACATAGCAGCCATTAACAATGAGCGTACTGGATTTATTTCATAATGTCAGTAAAGCAATATCTCGGAGAGCTTGGTTTGCAGATTCCATAAAAATTTTGATGAAATAAAATATGAAAGCAAAATGTAATAGGATAATGTATCAGATTTCAACAATGAAAGAGAAATATGCATTTAACCCTCTGATACCGAGCGAGGCGGTCTAAAAATTTCTCTTTAACAGCGAAGAAGGCCGGTTTGAGGCGGTTGGCTTCTTTTGAGGTGAGGTGAGGTTCTGAGATAGCTTAGGAGATAAACTCGGTGGGGGGGGGTCCAATTATCCTTGCAAACCACAGCCCATTTCCGTACGCCTCCAGGGAGGGTTATATCAGGGGTGGAGTGGTAAATGACTACCCAGATTGGGAGAGTCCAATTCATGTCGCTTCCTTCCAAAAGATCCCTGTTTTAAAGGAGCTAGAAGAAAGGAGTCGCCTCGGGATTAAAGAGTTAAATATTTGTTTAAGCAATAAAAATAGTTTCAGTTCTGTTGCAACAATGAAAAGTATGTAGTAAATTATGCAAAAAATATTTTTAAAAATTCATTAAAATTCGAGAAAAACTGTACGGCAATTTATCTGATATCATTGTAAAGGTAATTGTCTGTACTTTCAGATAGTGCAAAATGATTTTTGTGCTGCAATATTTCCGGAAGTTATTAAGGAAAAACGCCAAGATTTTGCTTAATTTTTAATTAATTAAACTTCTAGTTAAAATTTAAAAAAAAGGGCCCAGAGAGGCATTATCACACCCTCCAAAGTATGTTTACGCCAAATATCATAGTTCTTAGTTCAGAGGTCTGCCCTGTAGAGGACCAACATATACACACACATTCACTTTTATTCTTAGTAGAAATATAATTTTAATTTTAATGAGAAATATTACATTTCCTTCATTGTTCTGAATTTCTACGCAGAATTTAGCAACAGTGGTATCTGAATAAAAAAATGACTTTAATTAAAACAGTTTTTGAAAATATACTTTTAATAATGCATTCTATAGCGTAGCAAATTTTCATTAAAATTATTTTCTACTCTTTTGTTTTTCATTTATAATTCAATAATGTAAATATTACGGAATCTTGAAATCCATTATTTATCGAATTCTATACTAGGTGGCGCCACGGGTATCAATTCAAAATTTAATTATATAAATAGATTGATTTATAATTAAGGTTTGAAAATATAAAAATAGTGTATTATCATCAAGAATGCACAAGTATACAAAACTTTCAGTATTCTAGCACACCAGGAAAAGAATGAAAAATTGATTACAAATTTACATCTTTATAAAAGTGAAACGAGTCAAGTTATTTAAAAACGCATGAACTTTTAAAAAAATCTTTTTCTTTTTGATGATCATCGGCGCAACTATTTTCATGCTGAATATTTTTTTTCTCGACTCCACAGTCATATACATTTATTATAAGGTATGCTTGAACAAATTTATTTTTAACAAAAACTTGAGTCAAATCAAAAGAAATCAAACAAGAAATATTATGTTAGAAGCTGGTAGTTTCCTCTTGACGTTTCGTGACGCGGATTTTTTGACGGTTACAATGCTTTTTCTCGGTATAGTTCACTCAGGAGAAAGTAAAAAAAGGGAATAAACTAATACTTTAAATATGTTGTATTACTCTTATTTGCACGAGATACTGCGATATTTGCTGCAAAACTCAAATCTTCCAAACTATCACTTGATGGTCAGTTTAATCTAATTCTGAAAAACTGGTATAAAATTGTTAATTACAAAGTACTTCTCATGATCATACAGGAACTATTAGTGTTAACTTTCTAAATTTAAACATTTATGTTGATTCTTCATTAACTTCACGTGCAATGTACAATAATAGAAATTAAAATATTGTTGCACAAAATCTTACCGTGGGTGTATGGTGTAAACAGTCCAACGCGCAGGATAATGGAGAATGAAGGTTTATTTACAAATTTGCAGGAAAACACGTAGCACAGGTACAGGAAACAATAGTACTTGCACAGATTACCAATGTAAATAGACAACAATTCACAGGTAATGACAGTTCAGCACTTTGATATCTAACAGCACAAACAGTCAGCAAATAACTAGTAACGACAATAACAGCTCAGCTCACTAGCTGATTAGCTCACACAGCGGATAGAACTCCGAAGACGTTCACGCTTCAAAGTGAAGTAACCAGTCGATCAAAGACACACCGTGATCCAAACGCGGTCTTATATACTCTCCCCGATAGGCCGTGACGTCACATAGAATTTTCAGGAAAAACCTGGATCTCGGCCCCTAATAGAAATATCGAGAAAAGGGTTGCATTTTCGGGAATCATCTATTTGTCGCCAAGGTCGCCAAATTTGTCGCCAAGTTGCCAAAATGGTCGCCAAGTTTGTCGCCAAGGTCATGCGTGCCATAAGAGTCGCTGAGGTCACTCCATGCTTCACCTTGTAAAACTCTCTTCCCAACCATAAGACTTGCATTGCTGGGAAGCGACTTTCCATGGCTGTAACAATATAAATTTAAATGTTTGTGAATGTAAAAATTTAAATGTTTGTGAATGTAAAAATTTAAATGTTTGTGAATGTAAAAATTTAAATATTTGTGAATGAATAAGAATTATATTTTAAAATGTTAAAATTATATTTTGTTACCAATCTATTAATTTGCTTTTCATAAATGTATTTTGGTTGTTTATTCTACATCTAATGAGCTCGGTTATCCACTCTAATTTAAGAGTAGAAAAGGTAGAGGACAACAACACGAAACAGGCTAGAAATCTTTTCACAGGAATTTTAGATAATTGAAATCCACTCATTCGTTCTCAACTTCTATTTGATCGCAATAATCAATTCTAAATAAAGTTTCCCCTACGAAAAAAAAATGACATGTCGGTTTCACAATGCCAAACGGACTTCTTTCTATGGCCAATAATAGTTTGGGAAAATTTGTGTCGCTCACAATAATTGTATTTCTATTAGGTTGATTATTCTTTCTCTGTCTAGCTTCTTTGTTGTTTCTTTATTCATCTGGTTTCTAACATTAGTGTTTCCGATGTGTTTGTCTACTGTTGTTACAGCAGCAATTGAAACTGAGCAAAAGTGTCTAGCCTTGGTACTCATGGATATGATGTTAATGTTCTTTTCAGAAGACAGCGGGTTTGAAACGGATGTTAAAACAGTTACAGTGTCATTGCCTTTCCATATATAGGGCTTTCTTTGCTGTTTATTTTAAACATACACCCTTTGGTTTTTGTTTCCGTTTCCCTTCTAAAGGAATTAGAGTTTTCTCACTCCAATTTTTCGACACATTATTTCGTTTCAAATATGGATCTTTTGGGGTAAAAGTTTTAAGTTCTAAATTAGCTTCAGTGCTTAATTAGAGTCTTTTCACATCTCTAATAAAGTAGGAAACCAGTTACAGAGAAATACCTAGTATTTTACACAATTAAATCTGGATCAGCTTTATAGTTCGAGTTCTCTTAGGGTGTTGTTTCTTTAATGCATTTCTTTAAAAAATCAGTTGACTTTATATTTTAAAAGACTCTAAAAAAGAGCTTGGTATATTCTGCCTTAAAAAGTAATTCTTCATTTCATTCTTCGTAAATCATCTGGGGTAGATATCTGTATGTTCGTACTCTCTCATCGCCAACGGACGAGAAGTCGCCAACAAAAAAGCATGATAGATGCTAATGCAAACAATGCAATGAAACGGTCGCATTTAAAGACGGAGTATTTACAGTTTAATTCATCTTCCCATTTATCTAATTATTTATTTTTCCTTTATTTTTAAACCTTAAAGGGTTGTGATCAAGGACAAAGCATCTCCTGCGATGCTATTGTGCCGGTGTTAACCGTTTACAGGCAAATGTTCCCGATTGGGAACATAGAATTTAAAATTCAATTAAAAATAAAACATTTTTCATAAATATAAGTAAAAGTAAGCTTGATTTTTTGATATACAAATTATGTTTCAGATATAAAATGGGTAATGTAAAGAAATTCTTAAAAATGGGCTTATTTTACATTTTAATTTGTCCGTAGCATAAAAATTCCTAATAAATTTAAAAAAGAATCCAAAATTTCTTAAATTCCGTGCACATAGTTAAAAATGCCCACTTTACTAATAGAATATAAAATAAATTATATAAATAAGAAATGCTTTGCTTTAATTTATTAAAGTTTCATGTTTCCAATTGGGAACATTAGCCACTCGTGACTATTCTGTGAAAGAAGGAATTTCTCGATGGTGAGTTTCCACTAGAAGCAATATGGAAAGGACAATTCTCATGTAATTCAGGAAAGGAAATCCCCTTCGGTTTTAAAAAGGTTAATGCTTTAAATATGGTGAAAAAAATTCATTTTATCTGTAATCTGGCGGAGGGGTAATTATAAATTTGTCGTATGAGCATTTAGGTGTAGCCGGAATGGTAATTCTGTAGTGATAGTTTCTTATAATTAATGTTTTCAACTTCCATTATAGCTGATGGAAAGATATTCTCATGCACAGAAAATAAAGGTATGCATAGGACGACGAAATTGGATTCATAAATATAATTATAGGCTGGGTGGGGTTTATCATTTGTATAAAATGCGAGAAACTACCGTCACATTTTCGCAAAAAGAAATAGTGGTTTATTTTATTTGCAAATGTACTAAATATAGTTGTTGTTTCTGGATGGCTATTCCATACAGCAACTCAGGGAAGCATAACCAACTTACTGATCTGGAGTTTCGTCTAGAAATCAAAATTATCCTTTCACGAACTGGGACAAGAAAGGATAGATATCAAACACGATCAAAGTTACCGGTTGCATATCGCAGCTGAAAAGTGGAAGTCATCGCCCAATTGTAATAACTTGGGTAAATATGCATAATTTGCAGAAAATACAAGTAAAATAAGGGCAAAAAAGAGCATTGAATTTGAACTAATTCCCAAAGTGCTTAAAGATACCATTATAAAGTTTCAATTTTTGTGCAAAATATATTTTTATTCATTTAAACTCATAAATTTTCAATTAAATTCATATCTATGATTAGTAATAAAAATATTTTTTATAATACTTTGCTTATTATTCAGTCTAATCATCACTGCCTTCCATTTCCATGTCTAGTGTAATGAGCTTAATCGGAAGTGGCAATATTCCCAATATATTCCCTTTATAAGAAAAGTATATAAAAAAATTTTAATTCATATTTTAATCATTGATATCTTTAAACTAAAGCATTAGAAGGTGAAATATGCTGAAAAGGTAATTAAAAATTAACCTTTATCTGAATTCTGTCTGTAAACGGTTAATTACAGTAAATTTAAAAACACCCGTGGTGTTTAAAATAAGCAGAATTTTTTAATTTAGTGAAAAGTCGTAGGGTTTGTGCAGTAAGTGCGGAAAGGCTACCGATGTGGCGGTAAAAGGTGCGAGTTGGTGCCGGGTATGATTGGACACAGGCAGATTGATGGCCGTGGCTTAAGGTCCCAGCTACTATCAGCACTGTACTTCAACACTATCTTCGACACAACACTCACTTCCTTCAGGAGGGCTGACTTTATGGTGACACAGTGCAAACAAAAAGGAATAAAAATGGAAATATAGAACGATAATATATTTAATATTGCAACAATTAAGTTAAAAATATAAATTAAACTACTGCACCATATGACCACACGCGCGGTGAGATGATAACAAAAAGTGAGAGAATGATCAGACGAGACGAGACGATGGGGTAAGGAGTACGTCGTGGCCCGGGGGGCCACGTACCTCCAGTCGGCAAAAACTGTAAACATGAGACACTTAGTTTGGCTGAAGTGCGTAGATTCTCAGAGTTCAATTTTGATTGAAGAGCAGAGCGGCGAGATCTTTCCACGCTGCTCTCTGGAGCTGGTCTGGTCGGAGAGGGGCGGGTCCAGTATAAGAAGGCTGTGGTGTCTTCTTCTGCGGGCCAATAAGGAGTTGCGGAGTCCAGATGGGAGTGGATGGGTGAACTGGCTGGTTTTAGCTGAGGCTCAGGGGAGAAATTGTATGACGATGGAGTAGGTTGCAGGATTGAGAAGAAAAAAGTGATAGCCAATGAGAGGAGAGGATTTTGGTACATTTTAGGAGAAGGTGGGTGGGAGATGGTCCATGAGGATCAAAGTGGGATTTTTCGATTTCAAATAAAATACTATAGAACTGAAAAAGGGGGGGGTCTAAAAGAATTGATGAGCAAATTTGATGAAAAGAGAGAAATTTATAGGAGAATTGCTCTGGGTCTCCTGGTATTTAAGTTAGGGATGTAGGAGTCGAGTTCTCGAATAGCACTATTTTCTAGGTTATTAAAGAAATTAATTGAGAGGTTTTTAATGAATTCTTTAATGGGGGGATGTTCAGAGCATGTCTGATATCTTCGTTTCTCATGAACCATCTGGCCTTGGAGATTTGTCTGAGAACTATGTTCTGGCAGCTGTCAATGTGTTTAAAATAGCTTTTACAAGCGTAGGCCCAAGTTGGACTTGCGTAAGTAAGCACAGGTCTAAGAAGATAGTGATCAGGTAGTGAGATAATGATCAGGTAGAACATCGCATTTAAATACTGCAGCAGCCTCCTTGCCATTCCTCACGAGATGGCGTCACTGAAAAGGGCGGGTTAGATATGCATGCAAATACAGATAACAACACAGCTGGCGATGATGCCCATGGTTTCACAAGAGCGGGAATCTAGTTGTTCGCCTTACACTGAAATTAAAAAAATTCAAGAAATTCCATGAGGAGAGGTACTAACATCGAACATTCATTCTTCTTTACAATTAAACCATTACCTAACTAAAACTTCAAACAGACATCATCTTATAAATTCATGGCATATATTCATTCTTACAGAATCCAATGTAACAAAGTAACCATGGAATAAAATATGGCAAAATAAAAAAGTAAATAAGTAAAATGAAACGCAGATAAAAATAAACTTTTATTCCGAAATTTAATTGAAATTCTACAAAACTAACTAAGGCTGAAAACAAAAAGGTGAAATGTGAAACGAACGCCATCAAAATCTTTGAGAAAAAGATTTTTATCAAAAATAATATATCAATAAAATTTATTCATTTATGAGAGGAAAAAATTTGATAAATAAATCAACATTCTCTTTAAAAATCGAATAAATAAACTGAAATTGTCTTAAAAAACTTACATAAATATTTTTATGATTTGTATTCTTTTCATATTTGATTTATTGAATTCATTTCTCTTTTGATTCATATTCTTTAAATAATTAATTTTGATTTTCACTTGTCTTAAAATTCGTGTTTCAGGATTACAACCGAACAAAACGACAGTAATCAAGTTGCAGCATTGTCAGTGAGACTGTTAGTTTTCGTTGCTTAGGTTGCAATATTGGGGAATCACCTTGGGCGCGAAACGGTAGATTTTACCAAATCTGGTTAAGAAGATTTACCAGTAAAGAAAGTAGTGCATATAAGGAGGTTGAAGAAAAAATAAACAATAACACAAATGTATTGATTTTCATCAATATTAAATGGAATGAACGATAAAACAAAAAAGATGCATTTAATAAACCAGCGTCACAGTGCTTTAAATATTTTCATTAGTTACATAGAATTGTAGTTATTTTATACACGCAATTAACTATTAAATCAAAATTTTGCTAGTTATCATTTAAACTCAACGTCTGAAGTTGAGAAAAACGAATCAATTACAATATCCAATACATATTATAATCTATCCATCTTCAAAATTAATAGATTTTATTCTTCTTAAGAAATTTGATTCCATTAAGCCTTTCAATTGAATGCAATTATTTTTAATCATAAGCTGAAATGTAATGCAGTTTACGTTCCGAATATAATAGGTATTCTATGATTTGAAATTTATCCTGCTTTTGCATTGGACACAATTGTAATGATCTTTCGGTACTATAGGAAAAATTAATCTCTAATTGTATTGCGAAGTGAATAAATCGCGCAGATCAAGAATTGCCAAAATAATTCATCTTTAAGTGCTAGATAATAACGAAAATATTATCTTCGATTGCGCTGAGCTACATTCCACTCATTATCTAGAACATACGATGTTACTCTGCTCTGTCACGATTATAATCCTGATGCAATCTTATGTAATCATTAATGCAAGTAATAATCTTCCGATGATCTTCATGTTAACCAATATTTATTTTGAATTTCGTGTAAACACCACTAATTAGAAATCAGAAATACGGAGCACATTAATTCTTCATCAGTTATTTGCAATTGTATATATCCCTACATAACTGACGAAATTAAGATTCCAAAGTTTAGGATCAAAATTTCCGCTAATCCTCATAACAATCAGAAATGTATACATTTTATAAATAGGTACCCATTGAGATCAAATACAATTTAAAATGGTTATAAACTTGTAAATACATTTGATAGAAAGTATTTGTAAAAGGGATTATATAAGATTAATGTATATTTATACTTCTCGGATCTGAAGCATACAGAGAAGAAGTATTGTAATCGTTAAATATTGTTTCTCAAGATTTGGATAAACCTCCACTTTTTAGACCTTCCCGAAGAATAAAAAGACAATTTTGGGGTTATGTCTGTGTTTAAACACAGTAGCTCAAAAACGCAATAAACTAGACGGATGAAATTTAGTAAGGGATCTTTTCACCAATAGGGTTCTACCAAATTTCGGACGACATTCTTCTAAGGGAAGTCTGTCTTCCTCTCCGTGTCTGTGCTTACGAACAATAAAACTCGAAAACGTTAAGATAAAAATTAATTAAATTTATTTTATGATTTTAGAACTACAATCTGAATATTATTATTAAATAAAAATAATAAGTAATAATCTATTATCATAATAATTATTAATAATAAAAATAATTGATAATTGATTAATTAATTATATTAGATTATTTTCATTAATATTAAAATTAATTAATAATTTATATATTAAAAATTTTATTAATTAATATATGAACTATTAATTAATATTTATAAATATTAATTAATAATAAATAAGTTACAATTTATTATTGTTAAAGAATAATAAATAATAAAATTATTATTTATTATTACAATGTGTTACAATTTTTTTTTCGTGTAACAAAGATGAAATTAACTATTTACAACTGATTCCGCAGCTTAGAATCTTAAAATAATTGTTAAAAAGTGTAATAAGTTCAATTTTTTGTTACGACTGTTTTATCAGTAGTGGAGAATTAGATAAAAGCATTTAGAACACATGTGCATTCGCTCATAATTGCTGGGTGTCAGCGACCTTGATACCGGGTTTCCATTGCCCTAATGTCTTGATGGAATTTTCCCCTTGTTCGTTTCTAACCACCCCAAGATTTTTTGGAAAGAAATCTGATATGAACCCAAATCGTGTATTTTTGCTGGATTCGCCCCCCCCCCCCCACAAGGCTTGGTAGGAAATAAAAACTTCTTCTATTAGGATTACATAATTTTCATCGGCTTTGTTTCCTACAAATCGTTTTACCACCTTCAGAAAACAATTTCCTTTCTGCTAATTCCTTTTGATTAAGCTTACTTTCAGAAACAAGGTCTTAAATCAACTTTCTTATTTGAGGTCCAACAAAAATACTTTAAGATTAGCTTCATTTAATTGGAGAAAACTCCCCTTAAATGTTGAATACTTCACATTCTTTGTCCAAGTCCTTCATACAATTTTTATTCAGCCCCAATTTAATGGGAAGTGGAGGAAGAAGAATCTTTTCCGGTTTAACAAGACGAGTATACTCTATACTACTTGTTCCAGGTTGAACAGGTGTTCTGCTTGGCCATTCCTTTTTTAAAAAATGCGGCTTACTTACTGTGCTATCCCACAAACATTGAAAATAAAAATACTTTATAAATCCACCTTAAAGACCCATTAATATAGCTATGACCTTTAAATTTCCACAAATGTACCAATAGAACTGTTTACACTTAATTGAATTTAGAATAGTTTCCATGTTAGCATACATTTCCTTAATTGAAGATGAATTAGCAAAAGATATGGATGGATTCTTATTTCAATTATGGAGTAATACAGTTTTTAAGCTATATTTCGATGAATAAATAACGAAGGCACCATTCTGAAGGTTCATGCTCGATTTGTAGCTCCGTCATTAAACAATCTATGTCAAAACAAACACATAAAGAACCTTCCATTCTGTAAAACAGTGAGTATATCACATGTCTTTTTCGGAAATATGTAATGCTTGTTCACAGTGTTAACAGATTTCATGCTACAAGCTGCTTGCTTACAATCTCATACCACCTAACAAAACTGTCAGCTGACCTAGAACCACTTTGGCGGAAAAGAATTATGAACAACAACAATTCTAG
Organism: Araneus ventricosus; assembly: GCA_013235015.1. Lineage (NCBI taxonomy): Eukaryota > Metazoa > Arthropoda > Arachnida > Araneae > Araneidae > Araneus > Araneus ventricosus. The sequence goes on from BGPR01006535.1 coordinate 27,254, forward strand.
GGCGAAAATCATGAAACTCATCCACTTCATCGCGGAAAACGAAACACTCTTTTTTCCAGAATAAGGTGACAACAACTAGGCACAGACTCAATCAACCCTAGGTACTCATGTTCTCTCATACATAAGGCAGCACCCTCTCAAATGACACAACACAAAGACTTGAAAGAACTAACCGTTAAATTACTAAATATTATATTCTTGTGTTCGAAATGCCCTCTTTTTTGTTTTCTTATATATATAAAATGTAGTTATTTTGCTGTGGTTTTTTCAATAAAGTTTCGCGGATACCCAACCAACCGACAGGGAACCGTCCTGGCTCTGAGTTTGAGGGTATGCTGTGGTGTTATGTTAACAGATTTCACTCTCAGAATCTGGAGCCGAAACGTTCCGGTTGTTGTTTTGATAGGCCCAGTTCACGCACGAAATCATTAAGTTCGTTCTGACGAATAAAATGGGGTGCATCTAAGTTTCTGGTCTAAAAGTAGGGTCACAAGTATTTCAAATATATCTATATTTTCATCGAATGTATCTTGAAAGTCACTAATGTCTAGAATGTTATTATCTTTCCAATTGATTGGCGGAGTTGGTATCGCTAAACCGTCTCCATGAGGACAGATCGGAATGCAGATGGGATATTCGGGTATTCAATTTTCTGATTTTTTAAAATATCCTTCTGTACTGTTTACACACAAGTAGCAAGCATGAAAATGATTTGAAGGTTGACGTCCCATCACAGGGATAGAAAGAGCTTCTTTGGCCTTTCATCAACTTAAAAAGGGTCACATTGCAACTTACGCAACACACTTGAGGAGCACCACTATTATCTTTATCGCCAGATTTTCAACCAATACACAGAAAACAAGCTTTATGCACTTCTTGTGTTAAATATCTACTTTGTGATTTTAATATAAATAGTTCATGAAGATAACAAAACCTATCAGGAAAACCTACCATTTCAACATAAATTGTAATAATAAACAGACAAACTCAGCAATCAAAGAACGTCTCTTTACTGGAATACTGGAAAAAATGGATAATGTAGGGGTGCAGCGTTGCCAAATAGTGTTGCCAGCAAGCTAAGCTACCGACAGGAAGGATTTCCAGGAGGTAGGGCTACCATACATGACATTGTGAGAATCATAAAAAATTAGTTGATGGCGCCATTTTATGATACTCTAACAAAACAAATGGCATGTGGTGGACTTTTTTAATTTCAGACATTTAAATATCTATCGGAAATTTGGCCTTTGTTACCGAACCACTGTAGATCAGTGTTATTATTAGTATTAATAATAATAATTTTGGACAAAATCATTTCAGTGGTTTTCGGTTCGACGATTTGTCTAATTGTGCGTATATCAAAGCTATAACTCGAAAGATCAAGAAGCTGGATGGCTGAGCTTAAGTATAATGGTCTTTGCACAAAAACTTTAGATATGCATTTGATTTTGGACAAAATCCTTCAAAGGTAGACTGTATGTTTGCTTGTCTATCCGCTTGTCTATTAACATAATTATTCAAAAACACAACAAGCTAGAAAATTAAGTATTGTTTGTGAAGTTGACACTAAATTTATAAACATGTATTAAATTTTAGACCCAAAAGACCAACGAGGATATTGTTTCAAAATACATATTCCATTCTCTTCACTTTGCTACGAAACTAAGCACGAAACATGCCGGATTGTGCAAGTAATATATCATCACAAAGTGGATGAAGTTCCATATCCAGAGCCCAACTCCAATTGAGAATTAAAAGTTCTGACAGTTTTTGTTTCATTCTATTTTCTATGAATGTAATTTCGAACATTATTTTAAACATTAATAAAAATTGTATCCTCTTTGCATCTTGATTTTTTTCTCTTCCTCAAACTCTGTGCTACTGTTCAGAAAAAGGGTCAGTGATTGGCAGATATTAAAATTTAAAATTTCATTCTACTTTGACCCCCAAGAATTGTCAATCCCTGCCCGCGGCGTGTCCGGGTTTCAGCCAAAAAAATACGGCAACTCTAGTTATAGGCAAATGAAAATTTATACCTCCCACCCTTTCCTCCTCTTTTGAGATAGATGAAACATCTACGAGTTCATTCGGAGCGATCATTGGACGCGGTAGAATTGTGGTAAGGTCTCGGCTTTGGGGCCGGAGTGTTCCATGTTCGAAACCTAATTCCACTGAAGATCCGCCTTGAATTGGTCCTATTGCACGTTAAATCATACTTGAGGGGTAAATCGTCCTCTCGCTGTGCGCAATTTCGGATAGGGGTGGGACGGAAATTTTCAGAAAAAAGCCCCAGCTCAGGTGTAGTCCTCGTAATCTCACCGTGGGTCTGAATTACGAGGTCCTTCCCAAAACAGCCCTTGTGTTGCTTCAAAACGGGATGCTAAATTGAACTAACAGAGACTTTCATCCTTCCTCATGTCGGAGCCGTTTTTTCGAAATTTTAACTAATTGAAAATTGAGCCACATTTTCGCGTTTTTCCTTAATAACTTTCTACAATATTAGAAAACAAAATTAATTTTTACACCATTTAAGCATTCAAAATCTTATCTTTGCAATGATATATATAAGTTGATGTACAATTTTTTCTCTAATTTAGATAAATTTATAAAAATATTTTCATGCATAACTTACAACAATATTTTTCATTGTTCCAATGCAATTCAAACCGGTTTATTGTTTAAACAAATGTTTAATACCCTGTTTCTCTTGCATTGTTGAAAGCTGAGATAATATCTTAATGCATTTTACAAAGAAACTAAAACATTTGTTTGAATCATGCTAATTTAAAGAATATGATTTCAAACAATCAAATGAATGCTTGTTGTTGTTACTATTATTGGAGCAGTATTTTTTATCTCAAGTAGAAATGTTAAAATGATGTGTTTAATATATAATCCAGTTATTTTTGGTTGTAGCAGTAATAAATAGGTTCAATCTCCTCTCTTAAAAATGACTGTTCCAGCCAAATCCTTTGCGAAGATTTTTAATAGTGGCTCTTGGGAAGGACAACAAAAATTCACCGATAGTACCTTACAAACAGATGACGGTACTACTTTCAGAATCCACAGGGTGGTTTTGACTCAGCGCAGTGAATATTTCCGTGCATTTTTTGACTCTAATTTGAATCAAGAAACCATAGTCATTCCGAAGATCAGCTCCAAAATTTTGGAGTCTGTTCTCGTGTACATATACACAGGAACAATAGCACTGGATGAAAAAAATGTTGGTGACATAATGGTTGCTTCCGACTATCTACTGATGGATGACTTGATGAAAAGATGTAGGTCATTTGCCATTCAAAGCATGACAAGTTCCAACTGTCTGCCTTCCCTTTCCATCGCTTGGCAGTTTGAGAGATTGTCTGTTACGAAGGACTACTACAAGTACGCGGTTGTTCACTTCACAGACATTTTAGAAACATCAAATGGTGGGTTGAAAGAACTTCCTTTCGAAATCCTCCAAAGATTGCTAGAAAGTAAGAGTTTGAATGTTATATCTGAAAGACCTGTCTGGGAAGCTATTATGTCGTGGACTGAAGCTAACAGTTCCATAAGACTGCCCCATGTACCTGCACTACTAACTTGCCTTAAGCTTGATGAAGAGGTAGATGAAAACCTGGCAGCGGAAATTCTTTCTCATACCATAGTAAGCAGAAATCCGCATTTCTTTTGCTTTATGTTGAGCAATCAACTCAGTTTCCACACTTTGAGGAATACGATACTTTCCCTTCACGAATGTTTGGATCCTGTCTTCCAAAACTCGCTAAGCTCATATGATCCCCGCATTCCAAATCGTCTGCATCTCATTGCTAGGCTTACGGAATCTTCTGAACCATGGCGCAGTGAATTATTTCTTTCATACGACAATGAGTTGGACTATTGGCGACATATTCACGAAGCATACAATTTTTTTAAAACGATGATAGTTGTCGGGCAGCGCATCTACACATATGATGAGTATGATGTAGACTATATTATTGATATTGTAGAAGAAACAATAATAATAAGAAGAGAAGATGAAGTACATATGACAATGCCGAGTGTTAAAGGTTGGACAATCACTTTAGGAGAAAAGGCATATCATATCGTTGGAAGCGATGTATTTAGTTACGAATTTGAGAGAAATAGGTGGTAAAGAATAACTACTTTCCGCGATATTGCTATAAAGGGAGCTGTTACGTTAAATAACCTGATTTTTAATGTGGGAATCCATGAGCGGAATGTTGTTATGATATGTCAGGTTTACAATCCGGAGAAGAACACCTGGATTTCGCTTCCTGTGCCAAATATATTCCGAGCAGAATTTTCTGTCGTGAGTAATCACGAACAGGTGTTTGTAGTCCCAAAGTACTGGGAGGATGTTCATCCAGAAAAAGTTGAGGTATATGATCCCAACCAAAATACTTGGATGTCCCTTCCTGATCTGCCTTTTCAATATCGTTCTCCCAAAGCAGTTGTCCTGGAGGACAAAATCATTGTCTATGAGAACAACGAAGAACAATCACGAAGATACCAGGACGTGGATCCCCCTGTTTAATGGGTCAAAAGAGCTCGATTTTGGAGGATCATTGATGAATCATCACCCTGGTATAACATCGAGCAGTACTCGTTCCTTTCTCTGGACGATTGCCGACTTGTAAAGGAACTCGCCGCTAACAACAGACGCCCAGGGATTAAGTGGGAACGAATCCTTCATGAACTGGAATAACTTTTGCTTTTATACATTTAACTTTTAAATTTTCTTCACCCAAATAAAGGCTGCAGAGACAATCACACTACCAATAAAAGAATTAAAAATTTTTAGCTTGTTAATCTTTTCTGTTTTGCTTGTGAGTTTCGACAATAAATAAGAGGGACTTTTGTCAGTCTCTTTTTCCAGGTTATTTTTAGAGACCCTTTTCCCTGTATACATAAATTTAGATGAAGTATTTATTTAAATGGTAATTTATTGTCTCTTTGTATGATGTTTTCGCGCAATTGTGTATTATTTTATAATCGCATGTTTATTACTCTTTGATGATCAATTACATTCGGATAAATCTCACTTAATCCTACAATTCACGACTTATTAGTTTTACAGCAAAAGCCTTGCAAGTTTATACAAGCGGGTATAAAGGGTGTGTAGGCTGCAATAACTTTTGGTTTAATACATGTTTTTTAAAAATTTTCTTCACCTAAAAAGATCGTGCAGAGATAACCACACTAATAATAAAGACATTTAATATTTATAAATTTCTTAACCATTTCTTTTTTCCTTGTTAGTTTCGACATTGATTTAGAGTTATTTTTATCAATCCGTATTGCCTATCTATTTTTAGAGACACTTTTTCTTGTATAGTTAAATTTAAACGTAGTGTTTACTCATATGGTATTGTATAATCATTTTACGTAATGTCATTACATAATGACATGGTTATTATGTAATCGCAAATTTATTTCATTTCTATGAAAATATTCTTACTAACTAAGCCTACCCCAGACGATATTGATTCGTTTTTCGATAAAAGCTGCGCACATTAAAATTTACATCAACTATTTAATTACTTGGTATTATGTGTCCGTTTAACATAATACTATCACGTAATTGCGCAGTATATTATAATTTAATGTTTATCACATTTTTATGAAAATTTACATTCAGATAAATCTTACTTAATCCAATATTGCACTGCTAATTTATTTTTTTCAGCAAAATTTGTGAAAATCTATATAAATGGGTTTAAGCATTTAGAAAACATAATAGAAAAACTTTATTTGGACTTAAATTTTACCATTAAAATTAAATATAAACAAAAATTGTATGATTCAATAATAATTTCACTAAAATCTTCTTAAAAAGCATAAGCAAAGAGTTTTATTATTCAATTATAAATATTTAATAATGTTATCAATGCTAATATTAATCTTGCGTTGTGTGGGTTATGACTGGAAGCGGTCTTCTCTTATCTCTATGTAATTGTCATAAATGTTAATATAAAATTAAACTGTTAGATTGAAAAAAAAACGTTTCCAAGCCCACTAGGATACTAGCGCAGACGTGACCTTAAAATCCGGACGTTTGGTAACCCTAACTAAACTCTATAGCGGCACATTCACGACTAATCAGTTCCACTTTTTTTGAGCACAGCAGGCAATGTAAAAATCAAATTAGAATTGGGGCAAGGTGGGGGGGAAGGTTTGAAATCCAACATGGATTGTTTTCCATTCAGCGTATTGAGCCTTGAAAAGTGAAATATGATCCTTCGGGAGGAAAGTATCCTCTCTCCAAAAAGCGAAATCCACCCGTGGGGAGGAGGAGTGGGAGTCACTCTGACGAAATCTGGGTAGGGCTCGTTTTGAAAGCGTAGGAAGAGGAGGCGCAGTAACCTAGGACACCTGGTTTCCCATTGGTGATGGTTTTGCGGTTGACGCTGTCTGACTCGTGAATGACCCACCTAAATTGATGAGCTGAAAATTGGAACCGACTTGAGCAAAGTCTTACAGATGGTGTGGAACAAACTTCCTGTGAATGTGCATGCATTTTTTTTACTCTCTTTGTTGACTGAAAACAGGAATACCACTCCCCACACCCACGAAGGAAAGGGCCCTTTAACATAACACAACCTTGTTAACATAACCAAAGAAGCACCCCCATAGCCCCCCACCTGCAAGAAAAAGGCGAGTGTCCCCTTTTCACGGATGCCATTTTGTCAAATTACATGATTCCCCCCTCCCCTTGTAAGTTTCAGAGGGTCCGAAGTGAAGTAGACTATTTTCTTTGTTCGCTCCTCCGTCAGTTTTACTACTATAAAAAGCACTAACAACAAAAAAGAATGTTATTTAGACATTTTCCAAGGACCGCAGCCTTCCTGCTCAGAGGGGTCACTCTTCCTTCTTGCCGGGGGTCATATGAGTGGTCATTGCGTCCCGACCTTGCATAGAAAGAAAAGTTTGTGTGAAGAACATAAAACTACTTGCTATTTTGATTGCTTTAGAAAAGACGCAGGAATTTCTCTAGAAAAAAATTCTTCCCTTTCTCTTTTTTTCACATACACAGATCCTGGGGGCCCCATATCAGCTTATCTTTAAGGGGCCCACTTGCCATAGGGCAATCTGGCAACCTGGCCAGTCCGCCACTGTTTGTAGGGAAAGCTTAGTGATAAAATTTGAAGCGGAGGCGGGCATATGAAAAATATGGATCCCGAGAAACGCCGGTCATCAGCTACCGTCTGTTGGCCACGAAAACCCTGCTCGCCAAGTTGTCTATTTGACGGCGGCCGCTATAGGAAAAAGTTATAGTATTAGGAATCAATTTCGAGTTGGTAGAGGTTCATTAAAGTTTGTTATATTAGCGTATTTAGCTCCAAATGGGAAAAAACTGCGGCAAAACGGAGAAGACTAAATACCAACTATTCGTTTTAACGCAGCAAACCGGTACCAAGAATAAAATAGAACACCGACTTCCTTCGGATTCCTACTATTCCAAATGAATCTTCCCTAAAATAATCAATTGCTATAGAGACCTTCGTCAACGAAACAATTTGGAGAGCAGAGTTCTCGTGGTGGACACAGTAATGTTTTTTAAGTCAAAGTTTACTATATGCCTTTCTCGTAGGATGTACAAAATTTTATAATACAGCGTCTGTCCAAACGAGTTGGAATTTAGAAGGGAAAATACGGATGTTTGCACTTATAATTAATTTTGCTTTCCTATTGATTGGAAGTACTGTATTGAATTTTAGAATTATTTGCCATTCAGGTTTGAAAATATTCGAAAAATGAAGTTTGAAATTATCCCTATGTTTGAGAGTAGTATTTGGTGCGAGCGATTATTTTCTGTTTTGAATGGGAATTAGTCTCTGCAAGATCCAATATTACTAAATTCGAAGTAGGAAAGATTTTAACAGAGAAGAGATGCCATGTGTCAGGAAGAAAACTTTAAGTTTTATATTGCTTTTTTAATACTGTATTTTCGAAATAAACTTTTGGTGTTTATTGCAGCCCACGTAAACTTGGACCTTGTTTCTTTGGCCCGTGCTATCATTTGAATTTTACACCCCTGCTGTACATTAAACAGATCAGTTGCAAGGCTACTAAAGGAACACGGCTTAAATGTCTATCACAAGGCATGCCTAAAAGATTTAATTGAAATTAATGTTCTAGGCGAAGAAGGCGGCTAGTTAAAAGATACGAAAAGAAATTACAGAAGAATATTACAGATAAAAAGTGTTATTTGCAGAAACTTTGCTCATGTTAACTTGCGAAGACGATAAATTGAGTAGTTGTGATCGAATTTGAACGGGCGAAGAAAATACTGAAGCAAGGGTGAAAATTTCGATCGAGTTCATAAATCGGACACTAGAAAGGAAGTGGAAATGGTGTGTGCTACAATTTTCACTTCAGCAAATATCCCTTACAAGTGAAAATAGAAAGAAAATTGAAATTAGGCATAATAATGAACAGATTTTTTATTGAAATATTGCTAATAATAGCTGCTACTTAAGAGTTAGAAGCTCATTCATTTCCAAATCCCTAAATTTGTCTGCTTTTGAACTTGAAATGATCATTATCATTATTATTATTATTATACTTTCATCAGTTTCATTCTCTTCCATCTTGTTTCCATTTCATAGTTCCAATCCTTATGAAATTAGGCCCAGAGGGTGCCTTATATCTCCGGAAAAACTGAATCTTCATTGACTCTCGAATATCCGCCAAGAATTTTTTTCGAAATAAATAAATAAAATGTATTTTAAACTTTAAAGGACCAGTTACCTTTGAGTAACATACCAAATTTTGTCTTCTGAAATCTTGAGAAGAAGACTGAAGCTCTAATGCTTGTTGTTGCCAATAAGATACATACTGAAATTTTTATTAAAATCAATTTACAACATATAGATGGCAGCCTGAATGCTGATAAAAAAATAAAAATAAGTAGATGTTTTTCACTTGAGATTGCATCTTTTAAACTTTGTTTATACCCTTGAGAATGCCATATTTTATTCAACAATGTCGTAGGAAATTCTTTATATGTATTATTAGTTCTAAAATTCATCTGGGTTTGATATTATAGAATTTTATGAAGAGAATGTTTTTCTCTGAAATAAAGACCATTGTTGTCATTGTTTCTTAACCACAATCCATACTTAAAACAAAATAGAATTTTAATGTATTTTCCCATGTTTTATTCAAAAAATAAAATTAAAAAAAGATTTTAAAATCAATTTTTCAAAAATCTTGCTTTTAAGGGTTAACATTGAATGGGTTAGTATTTGTTTAATATCATGATACAGTAATCAAATCGCGTGACAATAATCTTTTCAATCATTCAGCTTTAAACAATATAATTTCAAACAATGAAGTAAAATTTTAATTTCGTTGTAACTATTACAACAATATCTTTATAGCAACATTTATTGGGATTGGTTTGTTTAACTTATTTTATAGTCATTTTTGGTATCAACAATTATGAATTAGGTTTGTTTCTTTTTTCCTCAAACTTGGCATTTATTTCATTTCAATTTTTCGTAAAAATGAGTGTCCCACCTAAGTCTTTTGCAGAGAGATTTAATAGTGGCTCTTGGGAAGGTCAACAAAAATTCACTGTTAGAATTTTGAAAGCAAATGAAGGCACTACTTTCAGAATCCACAGGATAGTTTTATCTCAGCGCAGTGGATATTTCCGTGCATTGTTTGACTTTAATCTAAATCAAGAAAAGGTATTCATTCCGAACATAGACCGCAAAATATTGGAATCCATTCTCGTGTACATGTGCACGAGAACAATAGCTCTGGATGATAAAAATGTGTGCGGCATGATGATTGTGGGTCCTTTGCCATTCAAAACATGACAAGTACCAACTGTGTGCCAATACTCACTGCCGTTTCGCTGATTAATAGGTTGCCTATCTTTCATGATTGCTTCAGATATGCGCTTGTTCACTTCACAGATATTTTAGGAACATCAAATGGTGGGATGGAAGAACTTCCTATTGAAATCCTCATAAAAGTGATAGAAAGTCAAAGTTTGAATGTTGTATCTGAAAGATTTATCTGGGAAGCTATTATTTCGTGGACTGAAGCTAACAGTTCCCATGTACCTGCTCTACTAGCTTGCCTAAAACTGCAAGAAGAAATAGACGAAAAACTGATAGCGGACATTTTTAATCATACCATAGTAAGCAAGAATTCGCATATCTTTGGTTTAATCTTGAGTAATGAATTCAATTCCTATAGGATCAAATGTAAGGTACTTTCTCAGGACGCAAGTTAAGAGTCTCTCTACCAGAATTTGCCATACTCATATGAGCCCCGTATGACAAATCGTCTGCATCTTATAGCTCGGAATAAACTTTGGGGCAGTGAATTATTTCTTACAAACGACGATGAGTTTGACTTTGGGGGAAGGACTGAAGAAGCGGGTTCATTTGTTGACATGATGCTACAAATCGGGCATCACATCTACATTTTCGATCAGAAGATTATGGTAGATATTTTTGATATTATAGAGGAAGCATGGGTAGAAAGAGAAGTTCCACCAATGCCAGGTGATTTTGGTTGGACAATTACTTTAGGAGAAAAGCTATATCACATTGATTATAGTAGCACACACACACACACACACAC
>BGPR01006535.1:38258-79469 GCA_013235015.1 Araneus ventricosus
AAATGGAGCTGTTATGTTAAAAAACCAGATTTTTATAGTCGGAAGTTCCTACGACGAAGGAAACACAGTTATGATGTGTGAAGCATACGATCCAGAGAAGAACACCTGGATTTCGCTTCCTGTTCCAAATATATTCCGTCAATACTTTCGTCTCGTGGCCTATCATGAACAGGAGTTTCTAATCCCTGCTAATCGTTGGTCGAATCGTCCGAAAGAAATTGAAGTGTATGTTCCCAACCAGAATACTTGGATATCACATCCTGATCTGCCGTTTCTATATCTTAATCCCAAAGGAGTTGTCGTGGATGACAAAATCATTGTCCATGAGAACAACAAAGAAAACCGAAGAAGATACCAGAAAGTGGATCCCCCTGTTTATTGGGATGATAGTGCTCAAATTTGGAGATTTATCGATAAATCATCGCCTTGGTTCCACATCGAACGCTATTTTGTCCTTGTCCTGGATGATTACAGAGTTCTAAAGGGTATCATCGCAAAAAACAAATGTCCGGTTAATAAGTGGGAACGAATCTTTCCTATTTAAGTTGCAATAGCTTTTGGTTTTATACATTTTACGTTCAAATTTTCTTCGTCTAAAAGGATAATGCATATATATTCACACTATTAATAAAAACATACATAATTTGTAATTTCTTGATGATTTCTGTTTTGGAGATTCGACCATAAATCGGAAGGAATTTTATCCGGCTTGTTTCCTTTTTATTTTTAGAGATCCTTTTCAGTGTATATTTAAATTTAGATGAATTATTTATTTACATGGTAATCTAAGGTAGGAGCCCAAATATTGCCCAATTAAGTTATTATTTTAATAAGAGGGCTAATTTATTTGCAATTTGTGTAAAAATTGTTCCAATCTATTATCTGAAAACTTATCTAAAAAAATTGAATTAAAAGTCTAAAACTTATGTTTAACACTCATCCACCAATTTTTCTTTCTGAGACAACGGAATTTTTTCTTCTAAAAACAGTATTCCTGATATTTCTCAATGTTTTCTCTTAATATCGACTACGTCTAAAAGGGATTAAAACAAAGCTTAACTTATGTTATTGATTATACTTTCTTTATTTAACATGAAAATGATGGCACAACAAAATTGAAAGTTTTACAATATAGTTTTTGTACTTTCAGGAATATAGTAAAAGTATTCTTTCAACACCTTTTACCTAAATAAAAGCACCAAAATAAAAAAAAAGAATTTATTAGCACTGGCAGGTGGTAAGACATCAATTAGATATTTCTTAGAAGTAATTTCTTCTTAATATATTGCCCCTCAAAGAGTGAGGGTGATAATAAAAGTACTTAAGTGGAAGATGATGGGAAAACTCAAATAGGCAATGTTGGGAACAACCGAATCCTCAAACATAGCAGCCTCACCCTTCGGAATCGGATCGATAAACAAACCAAAACAAAAACTACACGAAAATGTAGTCAATTGTAGTCACTACAACTGCTTAAAATGGGATAACTTTATGTCTTGGACTTTACTGATTTTACTAAAAGTAATGAAACACGTTTATTAATTCATCTGGCATGAAAGTAAGCAAAAATTCCTAGAGAAAATTAAAAAACAACACAGGTTCAAACGGCTTTCTCAAAGAACTACTGAAGGAGGAAGCTTTGTAGTTCCAATAATGGCCACCATTCACCTCTTTAGATCAAGTAGAAACCATGGTAGGCGATATTAGGACCCTCTATCTTACTAACACTTTATATAATGATATCCTATACTGACGTATTATTTTATAATCACATGTTTATTACATTTTGATGACCATCGACATTAGGACAATCTACACTTCAGGACTCATTCGTTTTATAGAAAACACCGTGCAAGTTTATAGAATCGTGTGCCGAATTGTAGAAAAAATAATAATTAATATAGATAATTTATTTGAAATGAATTTTTCCATTAAAATTAATCAAAAACACTGATTGCATGATTCAAAAATTTTCTTATCAAAAACTTTTTTTAAGTAAAAAATGTAAGCAACCTTTCAATTATTCAAAATGTGTTAAAAATATTTGATAATATGTTGCCAATGCAAATATGAATCTCTGCATTGTGCAGACTTACGGTTGATAGCAATATTCCATTATCTCAATGTTACCGCCCTGAATTACTATCACTACCATTAATGAAGGAGAAAGTCTGTCTGCTGGCGATCTACAGTACAGACCGCTAAAGCTAGAGATACCAAATTTGGCACAGGTACATTTTGGAGGGGGGAAATGTGTTTAATTATGTGTGACAGTTTGGTATGCTGCTCACCAGAATAAGGTTGCAGTGTGCGATTTTTGTCCCATTTTCTTATATGTTTTATAGCAAATTCTTTGAAAAATATGATCATAATTTAATTTTTGGATTAATTCTAGCTAGATAAAATGAATAAGGAAGTAAATCATTCCTGCCAAAAGCAAGATTTCAAATAAATGCTTTTTATTTTCAGTCTTGAGAAAGATTTTTCTGCAGACGAGACGGTAATTTCAAACACCTATTTAATTTTCAAAAAAAATAAAAAGATTTTGGTACACTTCAAATAAATTTATTTTAAATTTTCGATACCGACGAAAGAATGTAATTTTTAAAAAAATTCAAAGCAATGCTATTTATTAAAAATGAATCTTGACAGGGTTAATTTAATATTGTGATCAAGGAAGACAAAACTCGACAACAAATTTTATTTATAAGTAAGATGTATTTTAATCAATTTTCATTTAACAAACTCAGTCAGGGGCGTGGGGTCTTTAGAAACGAGGGTGCTTGTGCGTTCGCACCATTTCAGACCCCCTCCGGCCTGACCTAAAAACGAGTTTTTTTTTATGTTTAACTTGAGTTGTTTCATGTTTGTTGAGATGAAATTTTGTAATGTATTTTTCACCTGCTCCCTGATGTACTGAAGTTTTGAAATTTTTGAACACTTGTCTAGTTTTGGTAACAATACGCACGATTTTAATATTTTCATATCTCAATTATCAAATAATCGATTAATATATTTAATTTTTGATTCCGCACCAGTCTTTCCACCTACCAGTGAGTGATTGATTTCAAGATACTATAACATTTATAATAAAAATTATAAATTAAAAACTGAATAGAATATAATTTATATAGAAAAACCGCAATTTTCATACACTAATGAAAATGTATTTTTAACGCAGTTTTCATTAACTTTTTTAATCTTTAAATATTTGTTGTGACGTACGAACACTTTAGTTATGTGGAAACAACCCAAATATATTTTACTCTTTTGAATGTGACCTCCACTTATTTCTATTTCCCGTTTCTCTTAAAAATATTTCTTTATGTGTTTCTATAGGAAGCGAATAAGTTATTCGTTCGCAGTTTATAAGTTAATTAAACTGAATTTAATTAGTCTATGCGATACGGGATTATCGAAACATCTGATGAAAATATAAATTTGAAACTTATCATACGAAAATTATTATTAGAGTTTGTGCTTAACAAAAATGAACATATGTTCACATATGCCGATATCTTCAGAAATAAAACAGTGGCGTAGGAAGGGTAATTGGCGCCAGGGTTATAATAGGAATTATTGTCCCCGTCCTCATCAGTGGTTCCAGGGAGAAGGCATTTTAACATAGGACTACGTTCCTCCCATTGGGGTCTCAGGAAAGAATTTGATACACACGCCAAAACACCACAAAAAACGTTGTATGGGAGATCCTCTATATCTCGGTAACTATATATGTTAAAAAATCAGAAATAATGCCTTATTGTAGAGATAAAGGGTAACAACAGAAGTTACAAAAAAAATACATTTTTTTTACCCCTCGTCCCAATTGGCTTTAAAAAGTGAGAAAAACATATTAACGTTCAATGAGCATGGCAAGTGGAGTAACATTGGTAAGAGGCGCGAAGGGATTAAAATTTTTTTTTAACCTCACTCGCTATCAATGGCTTAGCAAGACTAAATGGTTCGCCCCCTCATTACTGTAAAATATTTCATAAACGGAATAATATTTTGACTCCATGGTGACCATGAAACTTGCGTCCTCGGCATATATACCCCTTTCCTCCTTTTTCCTCCCTCCGCAAGGCCACTATTGTATAATCCGGAACGGAAACATTATTCATTCAGTGGTTTATCGACCGGGGTGCAAGTGGGTATAGATGCCCCGGGCGCCAGATATAATGGGCGCCCATGAAGTCAAAACCTACTCCTTGTATCCTTTGAGGATGGATAAAAATAATACCATGACCCAGGCGCCATTTACGCTAGTTAAGCCATTGTTGGTTACTGGGATAAAGGAAAGTCATAATTTTCCCGGTGCCATTTATTTTCGCTATGCTACCGGTCACGATAACAAAATGTTAAGGTTTTTTCTGTCCCTTTTCAAAGACAAATATGGCGAGGGGTCGAAAAAATACCATGACCCATGTACACAAGTTAAGTCACTGCTGGTTACTGGGATAAAGAAAAGTCATCATTTTCTGGGTGCCTTTTATTTTCGCTACGCTACTGGACACGATGACAAAATGATAAGAGGTTCATGTCACTTTTTAATGTCAAATACGATGAGGGAGCGAAACAAGTACCGTGCGCCGGAGGCTGTTTAGACATGGCACTAAAATGCCGGAGGGGGGAGGACTCTCCCTACGCCACCTTTTGCATTTCCAATTTTTAAAATCCCAGTGAAAATGGTTTATGCATTTCATCGGCTAAACTCATCACTTTCGTCCCTTTTGAAGGTAGGATGTTGATGTCTCTGACAACGAGCAACATCTTGCAAGCGTGAATTGCAACAAGGACGGGGTATTGTGGCGGGAGCTCCCGTCAAAACTATTTTTGAAGTGGGAGGAATGTGTCCGTGTCGTAGGGTTGAATAACACAGAACTATAAACTCGTTTTTAATATCGTTCCCCTGATTTCTGGTTCTAATTCTTTTCTCTTGTGAATGAACTGCCCACGTGCGTCTGTAAAGGGCTAACGAAAATGTTTGTGATGCTAACAGTTTAAATATTGCAAATATTTTTACAGTGCATCAGTTTCAAGTTCTTAAGAAATATCGTGAAATTCAGACAGAATAATTTATTTTATATTATAAGTGCATTGCAGATTTAGTGTAAGAACATTCAGGAATAATTTTGTTCTCGCATTATCTGGAATTCTCTATTTTTTATTTGCTCAAATCCAGAATTTCGGGATTTCTTCATCGGGATTCATCATCTGCCCCAAATATTCTTTTAGGACAAATATAACATGAAGATATTTTTTAAAATTTAAAACTTTTAGATTGCACCAATTTCAATGTAGCAGCAAAATTCATGTCTGAGTAGGATTATCATACGTCCTGATCTCAAGGTCACGCCCGTAATGATGTCCAGATTTTCACCTTTCAATGCGGCGAGAGAGAAATTTGCTTGTAATTGCGAAAATCTGACGTATTCGAAAAGGCTGGCGTCATTCCGAAAATGAAAGAAAATCCATTGTTTACACTGTTTACATCCATTGTCGATGAAATAGTGGGTGAGCCTCCATATCCAGACCCCAGTTCAAACTGAAAATTAAAAGTTTTGGTCGTTTTCTTTCAATTGTTTTTTTCATTAGTATAATTTTGAATTACCAAGCATTAACGAAAATTGTATCTCCATTGCATTCAGAAGTCTTTTTTTTACATCTTCAAACTCTGTGTCAGTGTTATGAAAGAGGATGTTTGGTAGGCAGCTTTTAGAATTTTTTATTATATTTTGATTCCCCAAGAGACATCACCGCCCCGGCGCGGTGTCCCGATTTCAACCAAAAATAAATTTAAGAAAGGCGCATTTCGGATCCGCGCCATAGATAATTCTTGAAAACGTCGGGATAAAATCATAAAACAAGCGTTTCATTCTAATATCTAATTTAATTATCAATATCTTTAATACAATATTTACAGAGAGTAGTATAATGGTTACAGAATAGATAAATCACAAGTTTATCGCATGTAGCAAAAGTCTGTGGTAGCTTGTGATTCATTTATTCTGTAACCATCATACTACTCTGTATAAATATTGTATTAAAGAGATTGATAATTAAATTACATATTGATACAAAATACTTGTTATGTGATTTTATCCCGACGTTTTCACGAAACATCTACGGCGCGGACCCGAACTTCGCCTTTCTTATGTTTTATTTAGAGTAACTATTGATGGCGCCATCTGTTTACAGTATATGGAACTACATTTCGCGTATGCGCAGTAAAGCATTATTTACTACAAATACTGATATTTCCCGTAATATTCAAATTTTTGAAATCAAATTTTAATACAATGTTTCTTTTACGTATTGTAAACGTATACGTAAACGTTTTACGTATGTTTCGTTCAATTAGAATGAAAACTCTGCATGTTTTATTAAAAAAACAAGTGGAGTTTGAAATGTTCAATTTCAGAACGATATTGACTTATATTCTGATAAATATTTTTATTGTTTCAATTTGGGTCCTAGTAATTCTCTTGAAGTTCTTTAAAATTACACCAGAATCAACCTCGTAGCTGAACACGTTTCCACGCTACACAAATTTATAACCTTACATAAAGCTAATTCAGGACGTTTTCACGTCAAAATTATGGTAACCCTAGTTATAACTATACATCGAAGAAGATGATAATTATGACCCTGTGAGAAAAGAGGCAATCAGTCGTTTGATGAAAATGACTAATCTAAGATGTAGTAAGTTAGACTATTTTTCAAATATTAGAGGATAAATAGACCAAATTTCTGCATAGTATTAATTAAGGAAAAAGAATCATTCATGAAAAAGGATGTATACACTCGAAGTGGCCCCCAAGGGTAGATTAGATTGTCCCGCCCTGGCCTAAGCCGTGCAGGAAAAATGTGATAGATCTTAGTACAGACTGAAGGATACTTATTTTACAATATTATTCTCTTCTTTTTTCAGAGACAGGAAACAACAGTTTCACTGAACGACGACGTTAAGTCTAATTCTTTATTTAGCAGTTCATGAAGAAGTCCTCGCAATGAGATACGAATATCGGCATTATTTATCAAGTCTTTTAAACTCATCAATTGCCATCCATTATTCCAGTTTTTTCTGTATAAGGTTCAAATTTTGGACTTTTTAATTACGTGAAGAACAGATCCCGTTTCTTGGCCGCATGAACATAACGACGTTTTTTCGAAAAATCCTGCTTGATGTTCTCTAAAAATTCCGTGTGTCGTCAAAATTTGATTTATGTAGAAATCGCCATATAGTATATAAACGTTAATCATTCTAACGATTTTGCCATAGGTCTTTTATAATTTTATTTCCTTCATTTCTTATCTGGTTCCAAAACTAATTGTTTCATCTGAAATCAATGTTGCCTCCTTGGCTAATTGATCTGCACGTTCATTCCCAAAATTCCCCATGTGTGTTCTAATCCATGTCAAGGTTATTTTTCCCTTGTATTATTTTATATTATTGATTAGTTCTCTGGCTTCTTCTACAGCACTTAATGCCATCGGTGCTGACATGGAGTCACTGATTATATTTCCTTCTCCTAAGTCATTTGCTCTGACATACTGCCCCCAAGGGTAAACGTGAAACTGGCAATCCTATAAATGCACGTGACAAGAGTTAGCAAAAAAATATTCAAATATTTAGCGACTTATTAGGAGTCGTACATAATGTATTTACAAACTTTTATTTATTCGATTGCTTCAGTCATATTTGGCGGTGGAATTTGTTAATATGATACTATTTAATTAAATTATGGTAATTGACATCTTGTGTTTTGCTTTAAATTTCCAACAAGTTGAATAGTCTTTAAATCAAGTTCTACATAAAAATAACACCATGGTGTCAAATTATATAAAAGGAAATATGTGTAAGTACATGAAAAAGTCGAAGCGGAGGCATTTTCCGCTAGTGTGAAGGTACTATGTATTAAACGTGCCTTTTATATATCGCGTTATGAAGATTTTATTTTTTTAAATATAGGTTTATGAAGATTTTTAACTTTGCAGATTATTTAAAAGGAAGATATTTAAAGTAATTTAATCAAGAAGAAATATAAAAAAAATTATAAATAAGACACTAATATGATATGAATAAATTTGTTGATTGAGACAAACATAATTTTCGAGTTAGTTCAAAAGTTTATCACTAGAAGAAATGAAGGAGGTTGATAATATCAGTATGCAAGGCAAACCTGAAGCCCAAAGTCATCACAATTAATGAAATTTAACTTTGCCATCTATAGTTGTTAGTGCTCGTAATAATAGAGTTAACAATGTTCTACTTTTATTCAAGATTTCCATCGGCGTTGGAGATTTTGAAAAGCTATGTATGAAATTCATATTCCAAATGGAAAACAACGTCATTAAAGAGGCGATAAAATACATTAAAAGCATCAAAAATTAATTAAAACCACCTGAGATCATTTTAATCTCCTGATATAACTGGATATAATCTCCTAATTTGTTATGGGAACTAAATGAATTTGAATCTTTGAACAGTAGTGTTGAATTGTTTAAAAGATGAATATCCTGAATACCCATGTACACTTATAAATTAAATACATAATTGAATTGCAGTTCGGCGATTATTATTCGAAGATTCAATTTTATAAAATATCGGTTTATAGAAAAACTTGCATCATTTTGTTTCTCTTAGAAACCAAAAGAAATTTCGCTTGCTGCAATGCCTCTATCTTTCTGTATCTTAACGATAACCGACTGGAATATTTATATATGTTGCCTATATTGAAGCTAGGATTCTATATAGGGCAACCTATATACCTAGGCATGAAGGCTTTGAAGTCATAAAAGAAAAATTATACTGCATTTAGCACATGCACAGTAAAAAATTATTTATTACAAATACTGATATTTCCTGTCATATTCAAAGCATTTATTTTAAATTTTACCGCAATTCTTCTCTAGCATACTGTCAATTAAGCTGTAAGTATAATTTGATTGAAAACTCTTAATGTTATATGCAAAAGTCTTGAGGAAAAATTTGGGATTTCTTAAGGAAAACGTCTATATCTTCCGAAAATATCTGCTATTTTTACAAATATGCATGTAAGTAATGCGTACTGCAAGAAAAACCGTTGGTAAAATTTGCTTATAATTATTAGCTTTCTGTTAAAAGGGATGAGCCCAAATAATTTTCTTCTTCATCACCTTTTGGTTGGACTAAATGCCCTCATGATGAAATCTTCACTGTAAAATGTGAGCTCTGACGATTGCATACCTTACAACTGATTGCAGACCATTGTATCCATAATAATCCAAAATTTAAGGATCATAAGAATTATGTTTAAATTTTGGACACAAGTGAACATGTAGAATCCGACACGTTCACACCTATCTTTAAAAGCATTTTTGTCATTATTCATGATCAATAAATTAATGATTTTTCTTAAGTCATTAGACACTGTTGCTCAACCCTTCGATAGTCTCAATATCTAATAAATGCGCATGCAATCTTCATCAATTAGATGTTTTTGAGACTTTATTATTTGAACTTTTCTGACTGAATAATCATCTACACTCTCATAAGGAATAACTATAGTCTTGCTACTGTTACTTTTATACATAGTTAATACAGGAAGCCTTATCAAAACCAGATGAACATATCGTATTAAAAATTGGAATACTTGAGACGCATTGCGACTATTTAACCTCTTAAGACTCGCTCCCGTCATATTGACGTGCATCGAATTATCACATTTTTAGGCTTATAACTTAAAATTTAATCATTAATTAGCTTTATAATTTGAAACAAAAATTACGTAGAATCCATAACCACCTCAAGTATTCTATGACTTATTAGATGAATGAAAACGATAGCCTCTTTCCAAAAAACGAGGGGTCATCTTGTTAGATAGAAAAGAAAATGCGACACTTAAGGGGTTAAGGATGAAGATGATTGACTCATATGGAAGGTTAAATATTTCCCTTTTATTTCCCTGGATGATTACATATTTGAAAATTAAACTTCCTTCATATAACTAGAATCCAATCGATTTGATTTTTACACTTATATTAAAATAATTATTTTCTTAAGTTTTCTATGTACTTTAACTTTTATACCTAATAGATTCCTTGATTATGAAACAGCACCTTTCTTCCCTTGAATCTCAAGAATTCAGAATTTAAGATTTTTCTGCTCCTATATCAAGAAGATTTGGATATAAATTTATTTCCGTAAAAGTTTTGTAGCAGTGGCCATAAAAATCGCTAACAAGTAACTGTAACGCACAAAGCCAGTGGGATTGCTTGTCTCAGCATAAACTATCAGTTTCGGAAGACTATTGTAATATTACCAATTTGGATTGAAAAAAGCGATCAGAATTTTGAAACAAACACGCATAACAACTGTCACAAAGCTCAAAATAAATGAGGTGATAAATGCTTTCATCCCAGGAGTGAACTGTTCCTTATTGCACAAAACATAATTATAAATGTATGAATATTTCTAACGAATTTATACTCATAAGGAAAAGCTCTCTCTTGCGTGGGCTTTTTCTGTGTGCGCTTAGCATTTTGACCTTTTAAAGTAGAACTAC
Organism: Araneus ventricosus; assembly: GCA_013235015.1. Taxonomy (NCBI): domain Eukaryota; kingdom Metazoa; phylum Arthropoda; class Arachnida; order Araneae; family Araneidae; genus Araneus; species Araneus ventricosus. The sequence continues at coordinate 48,806 of BGPR01006535.1, forward strand.
GTTCCTCCCATTGGGGTCTCAGGAAGGAATTTGATTCACACGCCAAAGCGCCACAAAAAGCGTTGTATGGGAGATTCTCTATATCTCGGTAACTACATATGTTATAAACATAACTAATGTCTCATTTTAGAGATAAATGGTAACAACAGAAGTTACAAAAACAAATTTTATTTGTGACTTGATATAACAAATAATATTTGTTATATCACGTCACATTACTTTTAAGATAATATGGATAAAGGTTTTTCTTATTTTTCTCCATATCAGTGACATTTGTAATGCTTGAATATTATCACATACAGAATAATAATGCTGCATTACGTGTCCTTTTTATTGTTATGTTTATTGTGTTTTATTTGTTATTATTATTGTCCTTTTTAATCAACAAATTTTTGCAGACGATAATCGAAAGAATATATATTGTTTACTATTATTTGCGTGTTTAATTTATTATATTGGCTAAACTCGATGTTTAAAATTATAACTTATATATTTATGCGTTAAGTTTATAAAGATACTTGCTATTTTATTTCGGTTTATATATCATAAAAATATCATTTGCAGAAAATATATATAATTGTTTTTAATGTAAAAACGGTAACTATACATTTTATTTCGCAATATCTTAAGAAGAAAGAGAAATAAATGACGGGAGGCTTTTTCAAACAGCCGCTGCTGTTAAAGGCGTAGTACTACTTTACTCGCATGACTCTTTTCCGATTTTCAATTTTTTTTTGTGACTTCTGTTGTTACCCTTTATCTCTAAAATAAGACATTAGTTATGTTTTTAACGCATGTAGTTACTGAAATATAGAGGGGATCGCGTCACCAATCCATGAGTATTTTTGCCCAACTTTGCGACACAGTAGTCGCTGATCTAAAATTCCGATTTTCAATCTTTTTTTGTAACTTCTGTTATTACCCTTTATCTCTAAAATAGGATATTAGTTACGTTTTGACATATGTAGTTACCGAGATATAGAGGATTTCCCATAACGTTTTATGTGGAGTTTTGGCGTGTGAATCAAATTCCTTCCTTAGACCCCAATGGGAGTAACGTAGTCCTACGTTAAAATTTGAAAATGGGAAAAGAGTCACGCGAGTAAAGTAGTTCTACGCCTTTAACCTCAGCTACTGTTTGAAAAAGACAGCCTCCCGTCATTTTTTCTTTTACCGTTCAAAGTGCTAGTCACACACATGGAAACCCTAGGAAAGAAAGCACTTTTCTTTACGAGTATCATTCAATCTCTTGAGAGAATGTGACAGTGAAATAATTCATGTATAGTTCGGTATGCATTATAAATATGCAGGGAACTTCAATTTAAGAAAAAAAATAAAATATAGTATCAAAATACAGTACAAGCTCGGTTAACAAAATTAAGGGAGTCAGTACCCAATATAGTTGTACTTTCAAAAAAATTCGATTTTTTTTATTTTTATATATTTGAAAAGTCTATTTCAAGTCCTTTCTAGCGATATAAGTCTTTTGCTCGTGTTCATATTAGAAGAAAGTTAAAATAAACTTTAAAAAATGTAAGCAGATTAATGTAACACAAGAATTTTGCCTTTAACTTGAATTGTCTCAAAATGGTACTTTTGAAGCTGCGCGTACCTTTTTCTCAAAATCTACTTTACATATGCTCTTGAAATTTTTACCACCTCTCTCTCTCTCTCTCTCTATATATATATATATATATACATATATATATATATACTAGCAGTATGCGCACGGCGTTGCCCGTGGAATCAGGACTTCAAAAAAGTGGGTGAAAAAAAGTGCCCACAATGGCACGAAAAAGTTTTGAAAACAAAATCAAAACAAAAAAATACACAAATACACATTATTGATATTCCCGCTCATTTTTCTTTGCGAATGACGTCACCTGCCGCGAAGAAGGTCACGTTGCAACAATGCATTGTGGGATGGTCCAGAGAAGTTCTCACTGTTCAATCTCGCTACGAAAAAACTGTTTGAACCAATCAGGGAAAAATTAATTTTTACAAAACGAAAAAAGATATTTTAATAGTTCTTGTTTTAAATCCGACATAAACGTTCCATTTATAGGCTGAAAAAAAATGAAAATTATAGATATGTTAGAACGTCAGATGCGATAATTTAGAGAAATCTTTATTAAAAATTACCATAAAAGTGACTATTTTTCAATTTTTTTTCAAAATTCAGTAAATTACGTTGGAAATTCAAAATTAACTTCATTAGAACGGAAATCGCGTGCTCTTTCCGATGGTGTATCTATTTTTGTCGTACAGATATCCGAAACCATGCTATTGAGAAATTAGTGCGAAAAATCACCCAAAACAACACAAAACATTAAATAAAAAATTTTCTAGATTAAATTTTAAAATTTCGGCTTCGAGATGCATTGAGTCACCATTAAGACTACCTGTGTGCAAAATTTCAAGGCTGTAAGTGCGATAGATTCGTCTGAACATCGCACGCAGACACGCACGCACACAGACACAAACATTGCCTTTTATAAGTATATATATATACTGATGTGAAATGTTTTTCTGATATTCCAAAAATATTTCTTAATAGTTCTAATCTCGTGTTAGTTAAAGGCATTTTTTGAAAAATTCATAGCGACATTTAGTTAATAATTTGAAAGAAATCCAAGCTATATTTATATAAGATTTCATCTCAGTACAGAGATAAATGTCTACTTTAACTGTATACAAAATTTCAAACGTGTTTCTATAGTAGATTGTGAGGAAAGGTACATAGAAAATGGTCAATGTCAATTTAACATTGGCGGTATAGGAAGTACTGACTCCTCTTAAAGGGGGGAGGGGGAGGCCGTTTCAGATACTGATTTTTTTAGGATCAGCCTTGAAAATGCATTATTATTTTTCACCTAATTAGAGATGTAATTCTGAAATTTTATGAGTGTAAAACGAATTCAATACTCTCTTTGTAGACTACACTTATGTTCTTTATTGAAGTTATCCCACCATCGAGGACAATATGCAATGCCGGACTTGGTATGCAATGCTCCTGAAAGGTACAGGTTAACAATATCTTAATTGTTATTGTTAATACACATTCATTTTAATTTTAGAATTCTATATTTAATCAATGAACTTCTTGGGGAGACTCAAAAGAAAATCAGTAGTGATATCGTTACAAAACGTCTCGGCTTCCTAATTACGCCCGTGCAGTTTAATATGTGATTATTGGATTTTCGATTTCAGAGTCATTTCAAATAACCCGGATTTCGTTTAACCCGAGTTCGAGAATCCGGGGTTTTACTGTAGTTTAATTTCCGTAATTGTTTCTGGAAGATTAATCTAAATGAGGTGATAATTCTTTCATTTCCAAAAGTGCACTGTTCCTTATTGCCCAAAACATAATTATAAATATGTGAATATTTCTACGGAATGATGCTCATAAGAAAAAGCTCTCTCTTGCCTGGGTTTCCCTGTGTGTGCGTAGCTCTTCGAACTATTACTACATAGTTCAAAGTTCTAAGCACACACAGGGAAACCCTAGGAACGAAAATACCTTTCTTTACGAGCATCATTCAAGCACTTGAAAGAGTGCGACAGTGAAATAAGTCATTCACAGTCATCTATGCCATATCCACGAACATATTTACAAGCAGAAAACTGCAATTTAAGAGAAGGATGAAATACAATAACAGAATATATCAATTATATATAAGAATTATATTATATATAACGGTATGTAAATTAAAATGGTTATTATCAACTCAGTAAAATAAGCGCATTGACTGTATACCATTCGATTTTCCTGATGAATATTTAGCCAAATTGCAATTGATAATTCGAGTAATTAGAATTTTAATTTAGAATAAGTGAAATTTAATGCAAATATACAAATTCAAATGAACATACAGCCTTTTAACAGAAAGTAACCTTGGATTTATAACTACTGAATCCTTGTTCCAGGTCCACTTCTTTGAATATAACTGAAATTAAATCTCTTTGAGAGCAATAGGGTCATTTAATAAAAAAAAATTAAAAATGTTTTTGTCTTTTTGCTGATTGCAATGATTTATCATTCAAATATTTACTATATGCATATAATATAGTTAAATTATTCAAACTTTTTTCTGCGCGAATGTTCCTAATATTGTCACAAATATCAGCGAAGGAAGATCGTGCATACCATATTAATCATGCTATTATTTGGGACACTTCTGATGGTTCCAACTTAAATAAAAAAAAAATATTCATTGATGAAATTTTTAACATGTGGTCAAATTTTTGGAATTTCTGTTTTGACAATCTTGTCTTAGAATGCAATTAATAATATATTAAAGGCCTCAAATTTAGGATTATTAATTTGGCAACTGAATGAAACTCATCAGTATGTCATCATTTTCTGAGATACTATTAATTTCCACACTTTTATTTCATTCAATTTTAATAGTTTGTAAGTATTTTGTAAATTCTTCAAAATACTTTTTACGCGAAACTTTCCGAAATGTTTACGAGTTTCATTATACTCTCTGGAGGAGAAAGGACTTTCAGTCCTCCCGGTGGCCTAGTGGTAAAGTTTCGGCTTTACAGCCCGAGGGTTCCAGGTTCGAAACCCGATTGAACTGAAGATCGGTCGTCTATTGGCCCTGTTGCACGCTAAATCCTAAGTAAGGGGTCAAACATCCTAGCGTGGTGCGGAAGTTTGGTGAAGTGCACGCTAAATCCTAAGTAAGGGGTCAAACATCCTAGCGTGGTGCGGAAGTTTGGTGAAGGGTTGCCAGCTCAGGTGTCGTCCTCGTCATCTGACCGCGATTCAGAATTATTCGTCGGTCCTAAAATAGCCCTTCTGTAGCCTCAAAACAGGACATTAATATAAGTAAATTAAGACGTTCACTAACTTTTTTGTGATGTCATCATGCTATGTTTAGAAAGACATCAACCTTCCGGAAATAAATTTAATTTTTATGTTTCTCTTTTGTTACTCATATTATATCTTATAAATGGCATTTTCATTTGCTTCAACCATGTAAAATATATAAAAGAAGCATTTACAGATTCTTTTCAAAAATAGCTGTTTAAGTGTATTTTACTTTATCCGGATTTCTAATTGATTTTATTTGATTTTTCAGTATTCTTGTATGAAAAAAGAATATAGTCTTTCGTGTTTGAAAATTTGCTTTCAATTAGTTTTTTCTGAGGGGAAGGGCATTTTAAAAAAACTCAAACGCAATAGAGTTGAGCATAGGGAAGGGGTTTATGATGACGTTTTGATATTTGAAATTTTGTAGTTATTTATTTTAATGATGCTACCCGATGAACCATTTTGATGGATTCGTAAATATACCAAACATATGAGGCTTGATGAAGTTGTATTCACGTCCTGTTTTAAAGAAACACGAGGGTAATGCTTTAACTTTGACATATGACGAGGGTGACACTGGATGTGGCACCTCCTTCTCCAAACTTCTGCGACACATCGGCGGGAGAGTGTTTACGCCAGGCCCACATGCACAGAGAATATTTAGTGGAATAAGGTTTCGAACATACACAGCTAATCTTTAGCGGAATACAGTTTCGAACATACAGGACGAATCTTTACTGGAATACAGTTTCGAACATACATGGCGAATATTTACTGGAATACTGTTTCGAACATACACGCGAATGTTTAGTGGAATATTGTTTCGAACATACACGGCGAATATTCAGTGTAATACGGTTTCGGATATACACGGCGAATCTTTAGCGGAATGCGGTTTTGAACATTCACGGCGAATCTTTAGCGGAATACGATTTCGAGCATACACGGCGAATCTTTAGCGGAATACGGTTTCGAACCTGAAGCCCGCATGTCTAAAAGAGGAAATTTTATCACCAGGTCACATTAGCCCTAAATATATGAGGACAATGTGTTAAAGAAATTCAGAAACCAGTAAATATACATCAAGCTAATAGCATTTTCAGATCTTTTCGAAATTAATTCAATTTTTAACGTAGGACTACGTTCCTCCCATTGGCGTCTCAGGAAGGAATTTGATTCACATGCCAGAACGTCACGGAAAACGTTGTATGGGAGATCCTCTATATCTCGGTAACTACATATGTTAAAAACATAACCAATGTATTATTTTAGAGACAAAGGGTAACAACAAAAGTTACAAAAAAATTGAAAATCGGAATTATAGTTCAGCGACTACTGAGTCGCAAAGTTGGGCAAAAATACACATGAATTGGTGACGTCACACACATGAGGTGCGCTCGCATAATTGCCTTGCCACATTTTTGCGAACGAGATTTCGTGATTGAGTTGAAAATTTTGTTTCGAGAAACACAATAATGGCTTCGAATGTAAATTTACAAAGGAGGAAGAGAATTGAGAGTAATAATTGATAACAAAATTTGATCCAGTTCTCAAAAGGGTTCACCATCACTGCCTTATATTATTTCTAAAAATATGGGGGCAATAATCAATCGTATATGATTGAAGAAGGCTTGTTGTCGATGAAACAAAAGAGTATCTCGAGTAACGAAGAGAATCCGAGAAACTTCGAGAAACAAAAGAGTCACTCGAGTAAAGTAGTCCTACGCCTTTAACACACGCGGCTGTTTGAAAAAGACAGCCTCCCGTCAATTTTTTCTCTTTCTTCTTAAGATATAGTGAAATAAAATGTTTAGTTACCGTTTTTGCATGAAAAATAATTATATATATTTTCTGCAAATGATATTTTTATGATATATAAACCGAAATAAAATAGCAAGTATCTTTATAAACTTAACGCTTAAATATATAAGTTATACTTTTAAACATTGAGTTTAGCCAATACAATAAATTAAATAACAAGCAAATAATAGTAAACAATATATATTCTTTCGAAAATCGTCTGGAAAAATTCGTCGATTAAAAAGGAATACACGCTTCTTCTTATTTTTAGATAAAATTTGAATTCGATGTCACATGAACTTTTTGCAGCATTATTACTTTGTATGTGATAATATTTAAGCATTACAAATGCCACTGATGTGGGGAAAAATAAGATAAACCTTTATCCATATTATCTTTTATCTTAAAAGAAATGTGACTTGATATAACAAATATTATTGTTTATTCTTTCTCCGTAACAGATTTTTCTTGTAACAGATGGCGAAAATATGGGAGAAATGCTTATGGAGGTATATTGCCTGTTATGTTTGTTCGGGAGGAAAAATAAATTAAGTAAAGAAGACTGTTGTTGTGTAATTATCTGTCACATTCACATGTCTCAGCTAGACATATTACATTATGTCCGAGGATTACGGAATCATGAAGTTCTTTTGCTTTATTTGGTTATTTGAACTTTTAATAATGGAGTCCATTCACTCTCACGTGATAGGCGTCATATGCGTCAACTACTGCAATATTCTAATCCAAGGCGCATCTAAGAAGATGATAACAGAGGTAATTGAGTTTCGTTTGTAACAGAAGACGAAAACATGGGAGAAATCCTTATGAAGATATATTGCCTGTGGTTACTATAATGGCTGTTCGGGAGGAAAAATAATTGAATGAAGAACAATTTTCTGAGTAATATATCTGTCACATTCACTTATGTCTCAGCTAGACATGTTACAATATGTCCGAGGATTACGCAATCATGAGCTCTATTGCTTTATTAGATTATTTGAACTTTTAATAATGGAGTCCATTCATTCTCACGTGATATACGTCACACTTGTTCAATATTGGAATCCATTGCGAATCTAAGAAGAGGATAGGAGAGTTTTGTTTGTAACAGGTGACGAAAACATGGGAGAAATGCCTATGAAGATATATTGCCTGTTTTTCCCATAATGGTTGTTCGGGAGAAAAAATAATTGAAGGAAGAAGAATTCGTTGTGTAATACCTGCCACCTTCACTTATATCTCTGTAAGACATGCTACATCTTATCTGAGGATTGTCCAACGATTACGCTTATTTTGCGCTTTATTTATTAAATTATTGTGCTTTATTAGATTACCAGCTGGTACACCAGACGTTGCTCGGAATAAAAAATAAAAAACATTTTCATGTCTTAGTAATTAAAACACTTTAAACTTAATTAAAAAGTCTTTCGCAGCAAAGTCGTTCTTTGAATTTTATCGTCCACTCCCGTGTTGTCTGACATCCTCGGTCAGCAGCAAAACTCCTCTTATCTTTTTTCTCTGCATAGTCTGAGGAACCTGGCCACGAATCTAGCCGCCCTTTGTGCGCATTTTTCCTACCCCATTATTGATTGCATCGGAGACATTAGAAGCTCTTTCATAGCTTGGTTTTTATTGCCATTCTCCGGAGTTCAATTCTCTTCTTTCTACTGTTTGTGTGAGTGATCAGAAAAACACCTACACAGTGATATTGTCCTGTCACCAACTTCACGATTCTTCCCTCTAACGTTAAGCTGGCTTCCTACCATTAGTTCTCAACTGCACTAACTCTAATACCAAATTTGATGAGTTATCACTTGAGAAAATTCAAGTTTGGCGGCATTAATGGGCTCTTTAGCCTAACCAAAATTTGAATAAAAACTTGCATTTCGTGCAATATACAAAAATTGAAAAGCGTTTTCAATCTTTAATTTTAAAATGGAAGGAAAGCAGGAGATTAAATGCTTGAAGAGAGAATGAAAATCATTTCAGTCTACCTCACACACACAAAAAAACCACATGAAATCAAATATCTGTTTACATGTTTAATATAAATACAAAAATATTACTTTGAAGAAGGTGCGATAAAATATTGCAGCAACGTAATCTATGTATATAAAAGAGGAAAATATGTGTTCCGTTTTTTGTTCTGTATGCACAGCTACACCGCTGGACTTACGACGACCAAATTTGGCACAGTGATGGATTAGCACAATAGGGAGCCAACGCCGTAAAAAGTATTTTAAAATTGGAATTAGGTTTTTATTTATTTAATTAAATAACGAAAATTAAGCCATTTTTAGACGTTTTTCGCCAATAACTTATGAAATAGTTATCATGCGAAATTTTTTTACATCACTTTAAAGAGCAAAAATTATCTTTCTAATGATACCAATTTAATTGTTGTACAATCTTTTTTCTAACTGTCATTAACGCTTCAAAATTGATTTTAAAAGCAATTGTAACAATGTTTTCTATTGTTATAAAATCAAGCAGAAACTAATTTATTTTTTCATCAAATTCTTTATTCAAGTGTTTTTACCACTGAAGTGAGAAGCAAATACTGCTTTCTTTGGTTATTGACTTTAAGGTAGACTTCTTACTTCCGCTGTTATTTCATAGCATATGCTTTACTTCCGTTGTTATTTCGTAGCTTTTAATATGTCCTCAAATATGCAATTACGTTAGTTTAGTTACTACACGTTTCTTCGTTTAAATTTCACAAACTGTTAAATGATCCCAATCAGTGTGGAACGGCGTAGAGACCGAAGAAAAAGGGAAGTATAGAAGCAGCAGATGCCAGTTTTAGGGGCGCCATGGAGACAAAACATTACTGCATTTATGTCAGTTTTTAAAGCAAAATATGATTAGGGGGCTTATAAATAATGCCAAGACCCGAGTGTCATTTGCGCTTGCTAAGCAAATGGCGACTGGGATAAAAAAAAAAATCATATTCCCTGGGCGCCACTTACCCACGCTTTGCCACTGACCATGTTGACAAAACATTAATATGTTTGTGTCCCTTTTTAAGGTCAAATACAGTAAGGAGTCGAAAAATACCATATCCAGGACGCCGTTAACCTCTTATAGTTCGCAAGTTAAGCCTCTTATGATCAATGGAAGAGGGAGGAAAAAATCATAGAATGGCCCGAGCGCTACTTACCTTCGATAAGCCACAGTTAGTATATAAAATCATTAAAGATTCACCGAGTCTTGTTCCTACCGAAGGGAGAGGGCCTAGGGAGAAAAAGAAAGAATGGTACTTCCGGTCAGGCACACAAACACCAAAAAGAAGGGAATGGGGTGCATATTAAGCATGATATTATAAAACAACATGATATAAAGTATTTCTGTTGTCTCCACAGCAGTCCCATGTCCACTCAACCGGTACGGGTGCTGCTGTAATGGCATCAGGCACGGGGACATGGGGCGGCGTTCTGTCTCCACAGCAATGATAGGGATGGGAAGGTGGAATTCCAAGCGTTGTCAGACTCGTATGAAGTGGTTGAAATACGGAGGCAAAAAGAATAAGTTAGTTTAGCTGCTGGGCCGAGGGATCAGAAACACAGGAGAGGAGAAAAGAAAATCAAAGAAAGACGTTACAGTGAAAAACAGTTTAATTAAGTTTAAAGTGTTATAAGTACATAGACATGAAAATATTTCTACCCCGAGCAATGCCTGTATATAAGCTAGTGAATACTAAATTGAAAATTCTGCTTTGGATTTAATTTTGCAATGAAACAATTTATACTATCGCAACCATAAAAATTGCAAAAGCGCGTGAATAAAGGATTTGCTGAAATAAAGAGATTGGTTTGATTTTTATTAACAACAATAAAAACATTGTTACAGAATATGTTTTAAAACAATTTGAAAAATTATGTAAACTTGAACGAAGTGTCGCATGGAAATAAGATTGGTGTCATTGAAAAGCTAATTTTTTGAAATTTACGATGATATTAAAGCAAGGTTTGTGCGATACTATGTACCGAAGTTATTGCGGAAAACTTATAAATTTAAAGTAATTTTTAATTAATTAAAATTTTAATAAAAAATTATAAAAACCCTTTCTTAGTGAGCACCTACTACCCAAAAAGCAACCACCTGCCAAACTTCAAGCTTCTTGTCCTAGTGGCTTGGGAGATTCGGCGATCAGTCAGTGAGTCCCATTCTCTTTTATATGTATAGATTTGAACTTTTAGTGTTAATGGAGTCCATCACGGTCACGTGACATGGAAAACTTAGGATACATGATCCTAGTTTTAAATTTTCTTACGTTCTTGAAAATTTTGATAATTAGAATCAGAAAAAAAATATGTTTTTAAGAATGACAATTGTACTTATGCTAAATCGATATGTCGTTTAATCCTATAATAAATAAATTTAATAAAATCACCTAGAGTCTAGTATTCCTAAACTTAGGGATACTTGACCTTATATGCAAAGAGTACTTGAATTCTTTGGACATGTATACAGCTTTTTCGTAGGGTCATGTATCCGTAAATAGACTTTTTTCCAAATAATCTAAAGATTAAAGCACTTAGAATTAAGATATTGTTCAACACCATATATCAGCTTATAGCTTAATGATCATCTTAACACTTTTTTTATAAAGTATTCTTAATACTCAAAAATATTTTAATTCATCATATCATCAATAGTAAACTCCCAATACACAGAGGAATGAAAAACAAAAATTTACTTTTGGACCCCCACAATATATTTACCTACTCAAACTTCAAGTCAATCAACAATCAAGTGGATTTTCAAAGTTACAAAAATGCATGAACTATGCGTGTTTGCAAATATCCACTAACTAAAACAGCGAAAATTGTATTTGTAAGCAAATTATTTTTAAACACGCATTGCAATTAGGAAAAAAAAATTGTGCCTAAAAAATTGACATCACTGAAATTTAATATTTTGAGTTTTAAAATGGTTTTTGTGTAATAATATACTCCGAAGTTATTAAGGGAAAATTTAATATTCTGATTACTTTTTAATTAAAAATTTTGAAAAATCTTATCTTAGTGAGCACCTACTCCTCAAAAAGTAACTACGTGCCAAATTTGGTAGCACTAGATCCAATGGTCTGCCCTGTAGATTGTCTTAAACTATTTTACATGATGCGAGACACGAGACGCAATTTATAGAAAGTTTTCAGCCTATGAATATCAACATGTTGAAACAGGCCAACCAAGTAATCACTTCTCTACAATTCACTAGCGATTCTAAATTTTCAGAAATCGTGCTCTTCCACTTGTTTTCAAACGATGTTGACAAATGAATAAGTATCGTTTGTATTGCTGTGCCTTCTTTTCTATAGTATGACTTCGTGTAGATAAACAGTAGGTTTTTTCTATATTAAAAATCTTTTTTGTATCATGCTGACGCAAAAATAAATAAATAAAAATAAATAAATAAAAATAAATAAATAAAAATATATAAATAAACGGAAGTTTGAGAAGCACTGTACTCTGTAGATCTTAGTCTCATCATAATGTTATAAATTGCATTGAGTGTTCCTCTTTATCAAAACAAATAAAACAAACCGAGAATTTCATTTTGATATAAATGAGGGTCATACAAAAAATAAGGACCGTTTAGTTATACAAAATGAAAAACACAATATTTGTTGGAAAAAACAATTCTGATACATGGCGGAAACTTTCTTAACTTCTCTACATAATCACCTCATATATTTAAACATTTGTCATATTTGTCCACGAGTTTCAGAATTCCTATGTTAGACTCTTCAGTCGCCAGTTCATTAAGCCAGGTGTTTACTGCCTTCAAACAAAAGACCGCTCTCGCATTTCCGACGCGCAGCTCGCTCATCTTTTTGATCATCCACCCTACAGTCCGGACCTTGCTCCTAGCGATTTCTATTTTTACGTAAGCTGAAAGAGTTTCTGGGCGGTACACGTTATGGATGTGATGAAGGGTTGGAGAAGGTAGTGAACACATGGCTTAATGAACTGGCGGCAGAAGAATATGACATCGGAATTCTGATACAACAAATAGATACAACAAATGTTTAAATACAACAAATAGATACAACAAATGTTTAAATACAACAAATAGATACAACAAATGTTTAAATGTTGGAAGTCATTAACTAGAGAAGTGAAGGAAGCTTCAGGTATGTAACAGAATTGTTTTTTCCAATAAATATTGTGTTTTTCATTTTGTATAACTAAACGGTCTTTATTTTCTGGATGACCCTCATATATTGAATTTTGCTGAAGTTATGTTTCGTGTAATATTTAGTTTATCTTCTGAATATTTCCCGTGCTCACCGAAAACATAGCTAATGAAAATTGAACTAATTATGCCAATATTTTCAACAAAATTCGAACTAAACTTATTTTTTATTTATATGTTGCTGAATACAGCAATATAGCGTTCTTGTTTTAAGCTAATCGAAACACAAAGTCTCAATATTTAATGAGAGGAAAGATAAACAAGTTCTAAGCAAACAATGCCACGAGAAATCAGAGGTTTGTTCATCAGTTAATCCTAACAAGTTTTTTTTCTCTTCCGGGGTTGTTAAATTATTCACTTTGAGAAGAAAAATTTGAACATTCAAAGATATATGTTTTCAATAAATAGGAGTTACAGGAGAATTGGTTCGTAGAAAAATAAAAGATGCTTACATATTTTTTGGGGATGTCAACTGTACAAAAATCTTTGAAAGGTTCACACATTTAATAAAATATTATTTTTAAGGATGTCTTTATCCCTCATTTCGTAGCGGTTTCAAAGTTCAGAAAATAACATCACAGCAAAGAAAAATTTTCAAGAGGTTAAATTATATAATAGAACAAAAAATATATCTTGCCTTTTATTAGTAATATAATTTTAATTTTAATGTGAAATATTACGTTTTCTTCATTGTTCTGAGTTACTAAGCAGAATCTGACAACAGTGATATCTGAATAAAAAAATAAATTTAATTAAAACAGTTTATAAAAATATACATTTATAAGTGTGCTGAAGTTTAGAAAATTTTTCATTTTAATTATTTTCAACTTTTAAGAATTGAATTTCATAAACATTATTATACGAGGGACGTCTTGAAAGAAAGTTTCGTTATGCTTTTTCCTTCATTACAAACAGAGACATACTATGACATAACAAAGTACAAACTTTTGGCTATTTCTCCACATATTCGCCACCGACCTTGATACATTTGTCGTAACGTTAAATTAATTTCAAGAAACAATCCTGGTAGAAATTGGGGCCCAGCGATTGCATTATCATCTAAGAACAAAACCCCTCTCCTCAAGAGCCTGGTCTCTTGCGTGAGTCGAATGGCGGACATCAATTTAGTGAGGATGTCGCAATAGCGTGGCGCACTGATGGTCCCTGAAGTGAAGAAATCAATCAAAATGGCACGCTTTTCGTCCCAGAACACTGTCAGCACAACCTTCCCAGTTGAGTGCAACACTTTGAATTTTTTAGTTACGGGTGAGCTGGGAGGTTTCCATGCCATTGAGGTGGACTTGGTATCTGGGGGTCGCCTATGATCCTGAAAAGAAAGTGAGGTGAAGACGTGCGGCCGACTGTGAAGAATTTCCTTCACTCCCTAGGCACCGATTTTTACCTGGATGGTTTCTAGAAATTGATTTCACGGTACGACAAATGTATCATTGTCGATGGTGAATATGTGGAGAAATAGCCTAAAGTTTGTACTTTGTTATATCATTGTATGTTTTTATTTGTAAAAAAGATTCCTTGTGAAAAGGCATGAGGAAACTTATTTTCGGAACGTTTCTCGCCTAGATATTCGATAAAGGTCGAATGGCGACTCAGTTTGGTGAGGGTGTAGCAATAGAGTGCCGCATTGTTGGTCACTGAAGTGAAGAGATTAAGCAAAATGACACTCTTTGTGTCCCAGAACACTGTCAGCACAACCTTCCCTGCGGAGTGCGACACTTTGAATTTTTTAGTTACGGGTGAGCTGGGAGGTTTCCACTTCATCGAGGTAGACTTGATATCTGGGGTAAACTTGTGCACCCATGCCTCATCGCCTATGATGATACTGAAAAGAAAGTGAGTTGAAGACGTGCGACGGACTGTGAAGAACTTCCTTCGCTCCCTAGGCACCGATTTTTACAAGGATGGTTTCTAGAAATTGATTTCACGGTACGACAAAAGTATCATTGTCAATGGTGAATATGTGGAGAAATAGTCAAAAGTTTGTACTTTGTTATATCATTGCATGTTTTTGTTTGTAATAAAGCTTCCTTGTGAAAAAGCATGCGGAAACTTACTTTCGGAACATTTCTCGCCTAGATATTCGATACAGGTCGAATGGCGACTCAGTTTGGTGAGGGTGTAGCAATAGAGTGGCGCATTGTTTGTCATTGAAGTGAAGAGAGCAGTCAAAATAACACCCTTTGTTTCCCAGAACACTGTCAGCAGAACCTTCCCTGCGGAGTGCGACACTTTGAATTTTTTAGTTACGGGTGAGCTGGGATGCTTCCACGTCATCGGGGTGGGCTTGATATCTAGGGTAAAGTCTTATCGCCTGTGATGATCCTGAAAAGAAAGTGAGGTGAAGACGTGCGGCGGACAGTGAACAACTTCCTTTGCTCCCTAGGCACCGATTTTTACTAAAATGATTTCTTGAAATCGATTTCACGGTACGACAAATGTATCATTGTCGATGGTGAATATATAGAGAATTAGCCAAACGTTTGTACTTTGTTATATCATTGTACATTTTTGTTTGTAATAATGATTCCTTGTGAAAAAGCATGAGGAAACTTACTTTCGGAAGGTTTCTCGTATATTTATTACGGAATCATGAAATAAATAAAAATAATAATAAAGGGAATAAAAGTTGTGGAGGAGTTAAAAAAATAGCAGACAACGATAAGAAGTAAGATTCTGGTGGATGACTTCATCAGAGGTCATGCTTCGCAATTTTTTCCTGGATGAAGCTGCACCTGCGCTCACCAATTAAATTGCTTGCATTAATTTTTGTCTTTTAAATATTCATCCTTTTTTTGTCTTGTTTATATTCAATGGAATCATGAAATCCGTTATTTTTCTAATTGTGTTTTATTTGGTGGCACTGGTATCAAATAAAAATTTATTTGTATCAATCGACTGATTGATAATTAAGTTTTAAAAATTCAAAAATATTGTATTATCATCGTGAATACACAAGTGCACAAAATTTCAATATTCTAGCACAGCAGGAAGTAAATGAAAAATCGATTCTAAATTTCAATCTTTTTAAACGTGAAACATGTCAAGTTAAATAAAAAATATCCTTTCTATCTTTTTATTTTTAATGATAATTGGCGCAGCTATTTTCAAACTCAGTATTTTTTTCTCTACACCACATGCATATGCATTTATTCTAAGGTACGCTTGAACAATAATTTACCTTTAACAAAATCTTTAGTCATGAAAAAAGAAATGAAATAAGAAATATTATGTTTTAAAGCTGTTAGTTTCCTCTTTTAACATTTCGTTACGCGGAATTTTGACGGTTATAATGCTTTTTCTCTCTATAGTTCACTCAGGAAAATTTTAAAAAAAATAAGCTAATACTTTACATATGTTGTATTACTCTTATTTACACCAGACCATGCGATATTTGCAGTAAAAATCAAATATTCGAAACCATCACTTGACGGTTATTTTTATCTAATCCTGGAAAACTGGATATAAAATTGTTATTCACAAAATACTTCTTATAATCACACGGGAACTTTTAGGGTTAACTTTTAAATTTAAACATTTATATTGATTCTTCATGGACTTAACGTGCAATTTACAATAAAAAAATTTAAATATAAATTTACAGTGCTGTTCAAAATTATTAGAACAGACTGTTAGAATTTCATCTTTTGTTCACAAAATTTTACAGACTTGATAATTGGCTATTTTGTATTGATTTTCTAGCACCTTACTTCATCCTTCATAAACGCATATAATTTTTAGTTATTTCGTGAAATATCACAACTTCGTAGAAATAATAATTATTTTAAACATTATTTTCTAGCTGTTCAAAATTATTCGAACGACTGATGACGAAGGTTATATTTAAGTGAGTACGAATTGAATTTGTTTTTATTTTGATAAATTTTAATAATTTTAAGAGATTAATTTATTTGGTTATTTATATTTTTTGTCTATGAAGCATTCAAGCTAAACGTATTACTCAAGAGCTGAAAGAATTCTTTTGATCTGTGTCACTGCATTAATGAAGATCGAAAGGATGGGATATCACATGAAAACCTAGCAAAAAAAGATAAATGGTTGATGCTGGGTATCTACTATTTGGGCAAGAAGTTTGAGAAGACAGGATCCATCAAAAGCAAGAGAGGGCGAGACAAAAAAAACCGAAAGCAAGTACAAGAGAGGATTCTATGAATGTAAGATTTGCACAGGAAAAGAACTATATATCGTCAAGAGATATGGCAAAAGACTTGAAATTGAATGTGTCAGCTCTAACAGTTTTCCTTAGAATCAAAAACCCAAGGTTGATCCAAAGAAACAAGTTGTATCCAAAGAGAAGATCATATATCTTAATAAAGCTCAAAAGAAAACATGGCTATGCTCTTGGCTTTCGCAAAAGAGCATTTTTTGAAAGTTTCACATTTCTGGGACAGTGTTTTATGGTCATACAAAAGTAAAGATGATCTTATTTGGATAAAAGAAGGAAAAGAGTATGGGGAAGATCAGGAGAGGCTTTTAAAATGATGATTATCTTACAGAGAGTAAAACACTGAGGGGGGAATGTGATGGTATGGGGATGTTTCCCTCTAAATTCTTTGGTGAAATTGTTTTGATCAACGGTAAAATTACTGTAAGTATGTACTTCCATATCATGTCCCGAATTCTGAAGAAATCAATCAGAAATTTTAATGTAGATTGACAGTATATCTTTCAATGACATAATGACATAAAACACACGCAAATATTTCAGAAGATTATTTCTCAGAAAACAAGATTAAGGTACTGGAGTGGTCACCACAAAGACCAGACCTTAATCCCATCTAAAATTTACGGTCAGTTTTAGATCAGAAATTCCCTTTTGCAGAGAGAAGATCATTTTTTAAATCAATTTTTTGAGACGATTAAAAATGAATGGCGCGGTATCAAACAGGAGACAACTCAAAAACTGGCCGACAGTCTAAATCAAAGACTAAAAGCAGTGATTGCTGACAAAGAAGGTCCATATAAACATTAAACACCTATATTTTTATTTTTAAAAAATGTTTTGCTATTTTTTCTTTGTTAGTTTTTGGCCGTTGGAATAATTTTGAAACAAACATAATTTAAAGTTGTATGAAAATATTCCAATTCTGACTTATTTTTCGATAAAGTTTGAGTTATTTGAAGTCTTTCTAATGAATACGATTGAATTAATAATAAAATTAATACATTTGAGATATAAAAAAAAATTATTTTCTGTAAGAAGAAGTGCAAAATTTTCTGTAGCCCAATAATGTTGAACAGCACTGCAAATGTTTGTGAGTGTCAAAATTTAAATGTTTGTGAATGAAAAGAATTATTTTTTAAAAATGTTAAAATTATATTTTGTTACCAACCTATTAATTTGTTTTTTGAACATTTATTTTTGCAGCTTATTCCACATATAATGATCTCTATTATCCATTCTAATTTACAACTGTTCAATATTATTATTGTTATCCATTTTAATTCATAATTTTATTAAGACAACAATACGAAACTAGCTAGAAATTTTTTACATGACATTTAGATAATCCAAATCCACTCATTCGTTCTCAATTTCTGTTTGCTCGCAACAATTTTAAACACCCTACGAAAAAAAAAACCATAATAAACCTGTTTCATAATGCCATATGGACTTCCTTCTACGGCCATTAAAAGTTTGGTAAAATCCGTATCTTTTACAATAATTGTATATCTATAAGATTGTTTATTATTTCTTTGCATGGCGTCTTTGTTGTTTCTTTCTTCATCTCATTTCCAAGATTAGTGTTTCCGGTGTGTTTGTCTACTGTTGTTATAGCAGCCACTGAAACTGAGAAAAACTGTCAAGCCCTGGTACTCATTTAAACAAAAGAATCTTTATCGCACAACTGTGGAAATTTTTCAAAATTATTTGCATGCATGAATTTTGTTATGTATATGATATTAATATTCTTTTTAGAAGACAATGTGTTAGGTTAGGTTAGGTTATATTAACGTCCCGCTTTGAAGCAACACGAAGGATATTTAGGGACGGACCTCGTAATTTTGAATCGCGGTCAGATGGCGAGGAAGACACCTGAGCTGGCATCCCCTCTCCAAGCTTCCGCACCACACTAACGGGAGGGCGTTTGGCCACTACGTATGATTTGGCGTGCAGCAGGCTCCATACACGGCTGTTCTTCGGTGGAATCGGATTTCGAAGGTCGGTCCCGAGGTCGAGACCTTGCCACTAGGCCACGGCGGCCCTAGATGACAATGGGATTTAAAATTGATGCTAAGACAGTTACTGTTTCATTGTCTTATCTCGATAGGGGCTTTCTGTTAGGAAACTTGATCTTTAAATGTCAGGGTCCGAATTTTATCTTATTTTTTATCTTAAAATATCAAGGTCCGTATCGGATATGATGGTTCTCACTACTTTAAATCACTAAGCGTTTGTAGCAACTTCGATTCACTTTCAGGCTTATGCAAATTGCATATCGCTATAAATACGAGCAATACAGCTCAGTAATGGCTGGCTGGATTCTTATTCCTAAGCTCCCCTATCTTTTACTACATGCTATGTGTGTATTATTAGGCATTACGTTTAGTCAGAAGTCTAAATCTATTAGTATTAGGAGTAATTGAAATGCTATAAATGCTTAAAAATGAATATTAAATTGTTAAATGATTCTTAAATTAACTTAAGTCGAGGTGACTATGATGTTTAATATAAAGTATTTTTTTATATATATCAGCCTAATCATTTAATTGGAATCTTGGAATTTTAAGACTAAATTCACGATTGTAATAACACTTTCTTTACAATTTATTTTACACATAATCCCTTTGGTTTTAGTACTTTTCCCTTCCCAGCGGATTAGAGTTTTCGGACTCTAATCCCTTGACAATTATTGCGTTTCAAATACGGATATTATAGGGACAAAGCGTTAAGTCTTAAATCAGCTTAAGTGCATAAGTAGTATATTTTCACATTTCTAACGAAGTCAGAAATCAGTTACAGCGAAATGTATAGTATTTTCACAATTTCATCTGGACCATCTTCATAGTTCGAGTTCTCTTCAGGATGTTTTTTTAACCCTTTGCAGACAGGTAAGGCGTATAGAGTGCGCCAGTGAGTATTTACAATAAGCTGAATAAAAAGTATATTAGGTGGAGAGCTCTCCACCCATCTAACCTCGTATTAACATTCCTCCTACTAGCTTAAATAGTATCCACTAACAATAAATCAGTCAGTTCGGTCTGATCGCGCTTGAAAGTGCACGAAACGCTCTCCCCAACCCAACCTGGCTCTCACTAAACGGAGGGAAATTTCCCTACATAGCAATATTCATCTGTTTTGGAAGAATTAAGCAAGAAAATACCAGCTGAGGACGGATCTGACGCATTATATATCGATGGAGAAGTGACTGAATAGCAAGAAACTGATTTTGAGACTTACGTGGAAAACAATTCATCTCACAAAAAATTAGCAACTCAAACTCGGAAACAAATGTTTGTATAATCCATCCATTCAACATCTAATCTTATTATATCATAAAAACAAGTAATATAAAAAAAATTAAGTCAATTCCTACTTAGGTGATTCGAGATATAATAAAAAATGTATTGCGCACGCGCAAAGATATGGCTAAAATATGGGGGTGCTTCGATATCCTATGGACCATCCATATATCCAAGAACCAAGTCTGTAATATTATTAGTTTTCGAGATACTATGAAAAACGTACTGCGCATGCGTCATGCAAAATATGAAATGACTGACAAACAGACAGACAGACACAAAAGAAAGCGAATTAATATTGCATTGTCATCTAATTCTGAGCTATGTTTAAAGTTTCAAGTCTCCAGCTCATCGGGAAGTAAGTTTAAAATCGATTGCAAAATTTGAATAACATATATATAAATAAATATTTATATATAGGGAGAGTGTGAACTAATAGTAGGAATTGAATCAAGATGTGTATAATTAAATAAGCGTAGAGTTGGAAAACGAAATGGCTCATAATGTGCGCCAACCTCATCTGAGTGTTCTAAAAAGTTACCTGTCCGCAATAGGTTAATGTATTTCTTTAAAACAATAATTGCATTCGACTCAATATTTTAAAAGACTCTAAACATGTTCTGTGTATTCAGCCTTAAAAAAGTAATGCATCAGTTCCTTCTTAAATCGTCTGGAGTAGATATGTTGTACTCTCTCATCGCCAAAGGGCGCCAAGTAGCCAACAAAAAGCTACATTGATGGTAATGCAAACAATGCAGTGAAACGGTTGCTGTTAAAGACGGAGAGTTTAAAGTTTAATCCGTCTTCTCTATTTATTTGTTTATTCATTTTTTTATATTTTTTAACCTTTAATGGTTGCGATCGCTGAAAACGAATTTTCTGCGATACTATTTCGCCGGTGTTAATAACGATGATTTTGAAAGCGCCCGTCGTGTTTGAAATGGGCAGAACTCTCAAACTTAGAGAAACATTGTTAGGGCTTCGCAGGATAGGGAATCTAATTTGTTTTATTTATTTACGCTTTTAATATTTTTTATTTATTATATTGTATATTATTCCATAGTCACACTTTGTTAGATTGTGATTCTATAAGAATGAATATACGTAGGTGGTTCAAAAAGTAAAGTAACAAGTCCTCTGAGAGAAAAGGTTTATACACGAAATCAAAGAGATATATAAAGGTAGAAAGGCACTGGTGCATATTACTTTTCCATATAGTTATTGAGGCATTTGGGATATCTGTGCGCCAATTTATCGAAACCGGCATAGAAGAAATCAGGCTTCAGGTCGCGGAGACACTTCCTGAATTTCAGAATCGTTTCTGAAATAGCGATCTGCCAGATACTTCTCCAACAGTTCAAAGAGATGAAAATCACTTGGTGCGAGATCCTGGCTGTAAGGAAGATGTTAAAATGTCTCTGTGGCAGACTTTCTCGAATGTTTATCACACCTATTTTGTGACCTGCTCTCACATCAAGTGTTTTTCATCTCTTCGGACTGATTCATTCCTCTCAGGTCGCCATTTCAGAACCGATGCCGAAGTCCAGGAAGACGTCGTTAAGTGTCTCCGAGAGCTGGACCCTGATTTCTTCTATTCAGGTTTGGATAAATTGGTGCATCGATGGTCCAGATTCTTCAACAACCATGACGACTATGTGGAAAAGTAATATGTACCAGTACTTATATAATAACGCGAAACTATGAATTTTCGAAAAAAATATGCCCAATACTTTATGTGGAAGAAAATATTTACAGTTCAATAACAAAATAATTTCTTTATGAATGCCAAAATATCTTCTCCATATGTGCTTTTATACTTATATAATATGTAAGGAAATTTGAACGAAAATTGAAGAGCCTAGAACTTTTATCATCAAGGATATTAATTGTTATTAAAAGTTACATATATACCCATAACTCAGAAATAAATCAATATATTGCAGTGAAATTTTGTGTGCTGTCTTATAAAGTGCTCCTATTAATGTCTACAAAATTTCAAATTGATTAGTCGAAAATGTAAAAAAAAAAATGATTTTGAAGATCCCGGGTCGCCTTAAAGATTTTAATTCAATTGCAACTTTCAATTGAATGCAATTATTTTTAATTATAAGCCGAAAATGCATTAGATTCTACGTTCCGTCAGTAATAGCTATTCTATGATTTCAAATTTACTCTGCGGTCGCATGGATACAGGTGTAATGATCTTTCGTTACTGTAGGAAAAATTAATCTCTAATTGTATTGCGAAGTGAATAAATCGCGTAGGACATAAAAGATTTTTAAAATAATGCATCTTTAAATGATAGATAATTACGAAAATATTATCTTCGTTTACGCTGAGTCACATTCCACCTATTATTTAGAAGAGAAGATGTTACTCTCCTCTGCTACGCTTATAATCATGATGCAATCTTGTGTAATCACTAACGCAAGTAATAATCTTCCGATCGTTTTCAGGTTACTCCACATTTACTTTGACTTTCACGTAAACATCACTAATTAGAAATCTGAAATATGGAGCACAAGAATTCTTCATCAGTTATTTATAATTGTAAACAATCCTTACGTAACTGACGAAATTAAGATTTCAAAGTTTAGGATCTAAATTTCCGTTAATCATAATAACAATCAGAAATATATGTCTTAGGCGAATTGAGATAATCAGGCTTAGTGCAAAGAGCCTGATCATTTTGCAGGCTCTTTACAATAAGGTTGTTTCCAATTTGCCAGGTGGACTGCATAATGACCAGGCTCTTTGCAATAAACCTGATTATCACAATTCGCCTACGACACATGCACTGTATAAATAGGGTACCCATTGAGATCAAATGCGATTTAAAATGGCTATAACTTGGTAAATATATTTGATAGAAAATATTCGTAAAAGGGATTATAAGCTTAATGTATATTTAATAATGATGTATACTTTCTCGAATCTGAAGCACACAGAGAGGAATTTTTATAATCATTAAATGTTCCGTCTCAAGATTTTGATAAATCTCCGCATTTTAGACCTCCATGAATAAGAAAAAAGAAATACTTTTGGGAATATGTCTGAATATCTACGAACACAATAATTTAAAAACGCGATAAGCTAAAAGGAGGAAATTTAGCATGTCATATTTTCACCAATGTTATAAATTTCTATCAAACTTCGGGAGCAATATTTCTATGAAAGTCTGCCTTAACGCCTGTGTGCGCACGAACACTAAAACCCGAAAATGTTAGGATGTAGGTTAATTAAATTTATTATATGGTTTTATTACTAGAATCTGTATCAAATTTTTGACAAAATCGTTCAAATGCTTTCTACTGGTCGATTTTTCTATTTAGTTAAGTTATATAAACGTTCCGTTTAGCAACACGAGGGATATTTTGGAACGGACCTAGTCATTTTGAACTGCGGACACCTGAGCTGGCACCTCCATTCCAAACTTCCGCACCACACAAGCGGGAAGACATTTGGCTTCCTACATAGGATTTAACGTGCAACAAGCCCAATACAAGACGGATTTTCAGTGGAATCGGGTTTCAAACCTACAATCCTCCGGACCCGAAGCCGAGACCTTACCACTGAAGCAATAACTCAAAAGATCAAGAAGCTAAATGGGTGAACTTTAGCATGTGATTTTTGCACCAAAATTTTCGATCTGTGTCTAATTTTGGACTAAATGTGTCAAAGGATAAACTGTATATTTGTTTATAAATCCGCTTGCAAGTGAACACCATAATTCAGAAACACAACAAACTAGAAAATTTAATTTGGTTTGTGATCCTGACATCAGATTTGTAAGCATATATTAACTCTCAAGGACGCGCATCGGGTCTGCGAAGACCGGTGCTTAAAAGAATTGATTACAGAATATCTATATTACCTTCTACTTGCTGTCCTTATACTTTTTATGAGCACGTTTCGACTCGAAAGCCAGTTATTGGATTATTTAAAGTTTAATTTTTTTTCAGTTAGGTGAGATGACGTAGAGTCAGGAGGAGCATAGTACAATAAACAGAACTGTATAAGGCTTCTAAATTAATCCGTATTAGATATCTATCAAACTGTAAAGTTTAAAAACAATTTTATTAGGGAAGCAGTAAAATAAAGCTACATATTAAATTTTTGACTGAAATTTTTCATAACTCTTATTCTGGCAAAGCCGCTGGTAGACAAAGGCGGCTAGTGTGGAACAAAGAGATACATCGGTACTAGTTTCGAATATTTAATGAATAGGAAAATGCTTGTATTGCCTTTGAAAATATCGGAATATTAGGCTTAACACTTGACAATTGTAGCCTTAATTCTAATTTTGAATTTTGCGAAATAATTTCTATTGGTGATTTTAAGGTAAATCAAACAAAAGCGGCCTTTCCACAAAAATAATCTTTGGAAAGGAGCGATTAAAATGCGATTGCTATCGTTGATATTATTTCAGATAAAACTTTTTATTCCAAAAGTCTGTAAGTGGAAACAAAGGAATTAACATAATAGAAAGTGATTCCAGTTTTTTTCAAATTGCATCGCACTTAACCTTTAATCGGAGGTCTGCCGTACAGAGTAAGCAAATGAATTATTTCTTGCTGTGAATTTTCGACTATTCCTCCCTAAGCCCTCTCCCTCCCTCTAAACTAATAGGAACATACCTAGAGTACAATACCTATTGCCGATTCATTCACTTGCACTCCTTCCTTCCAACCAGGCCGCGGTGGGGTAGTGGTAAGGTCTCGAACTCGGGAGCGGAGGGTCGCAGGTGTCGTCCTCGTCATCTGACCGTGGCTCAAAATTACGAGGTTCGTCCCTAAATAGCCTTCGTGTTGCTTCAAAACGGGACGTTAATCTAACCTAACCTTCCTTCCAACCTAAGCAATTTTTTGCGCTCGCGTTACGTCGCGAACTCAGATCGTCAGAAACTGGTGCACTGCCATCATATTCGAAGACAAACACACGACTGACACACGCAAAAAACTGATAAGTTATCTAGAATGAGAGGAGTTTTGGACTCTTTCAATGAAAACTGACAAAAATGTTATACATCCGGGTGACCAACTCACGATCGACGTAAAACTGGAGCCTTTCCGTGGGAGATGCTTATTTATTCAACAGGTGAAGAATAATTCGTCTTCTTTCTCTATTTTATCTGACCTTTTCTTTCTCCATTTTACTCTATTATTATTCCTGAACAGATCAAATTAATAAACTGAGAAAAAGGGGTAGAAATATGAAACAGAGGTTGGAAAAAACGACTTGGCATACTCTATACACTTCCCCTCCCAAATTCTGCCATACGCTAGCCCCTCTCACGAAAGGCTAAGAATCCACTTTCCACTCATACTTCAGATTAGACATTCGTGTATAGGCTCCTCAAAAATTGGTAAAACGCGACCAAACGCAATTATTTCCTCATTGCTTTTCACTCTCGTACTCAAGAGAGCTCGCTGACAGTTTCCTCACAAATGAATATAAAAAAAAATATGAATGAATAACTTCCACGTGAAATGAAAAGAATAATGCTCAAAGAGGTTTTTGAACTGTGAGACAGTAGCAGTTACTTTCAATGGATAATTAACACTTGCGAATTCCGTATTCAGCCAACAATTCAATCAAGCCTATGGATAAGTTGCCTTTCAACCTCTGCAACATACTTGAAGAAATTTGTTTTTATATAATGATGAAGAAAACTGAAAAATGTCTTAAGGTTTGATAGAGTATCACGATGTTCTAAAGATATAAAATCACAATTATGGCGGCTGTCTGCTTCGAAAAGAAATCGTGGATTTCAGATAGCTGTTAGCTACTTTCGCTTAAACATCTATTCTTAGTTCATTAAAATACCCGCAGAAATTATATTTAGCTCTTTTTTAGACAAAAAAATTTTAATGCACTATGGCTGACATTTGAAGCAAAATAGCTTGCAGTTATAGACAGGCAATAGCTCATAATTGTGTAATAGCATGTAGGAAAATGTCGCAGAAATACTCTGAGCAATTACAAGGTTTCTTAATAAGGTTCAAGACAATAAAATTGTTGAGAAACTTAAACCCTCGTCTACATTTGAGAATTCCTTCTTGACGTGAAAATGTCTTTCCGTTCGTTAAGATAATAATCGGTCGAACTTTCTTGTGTGACAAAATACCGTCAAATTTCAAACGTTAACAACTAAGAAACTAATAATGCGAAAAGAATGGTTGATCCCACAACGGATAGATTATATCTGTAAGAGTTTGTCGCATAGTATTTGTTTTGCCTGTGACGTCATCTCACCAATGTAGGCGCATGCACGTGATTGTTATGAATTAGTTTTATGTATGGTTATAAATAAGTGTAGCGTGGAAACACGTTTAGCTAGGAGGTTGATTTTGGTGTCATTTTAAAGAGCTTCAGAAATATTAATATGACTCAAAGTGAGACAATAAAAATATTTATTAGAATATAAGTAAAAATCGGTCTTAAATTGAAAATTTCAAACTCCGCATGTATTTTGATTATAAAATGCAGAGTTTTGTTTCGAATTGTACGAAATTTACAGAATACTTGACAATACATAAAAGAAACATTTTATTAAAATTTGAATTAAAAAATTTTAATATGACGGGAAATATGAGCATTTGTAGTAAATAATGTTTTACTGCGCATACGCTAAATATAGTTAGTATACTGTCAGCAGATGGCGCCATCAAAAGCTACTCAAAATAAAACATAAGAAAGCCCCAGTTCGGTTCCGCGAATTAGAGTTTGTCTTAAAACGTCGGGATAAAATCATAAAACAAGTATTTCGTGTTAATATGTAATTTAATTATCGATTTCTTTAATACAATATTTGCACAGAGTAGTATAATGGTTACAGAGTAGATAAATCACAAGCTACCACAGACCTTTGCTACATGCGATAAACTTGTGATTTATCTATTCTGTAACCAGTATACTACTCTGTGTAAATATTTTATTGAAGAGGTTAAAAGGTAAAGTTTCACGAAATATCTACGGCGCGGAAAAGTGGGCATTTCTTATGTTCTTTTGTGCACTAGTTCACCTCTCCTTTTTTTTGTCCTCTTTTTGTGACTTGAAGAGCTTTAGCGGAACAAATGATCAACATAAAAAATATGTTTCCCACCAAATACAATTGAATAATACAGCATAGATTTTGCAGTACATTTTTTACAGCAGCTTTAAAAAATGCAATGTTACAGAAATGCTAGTGCGTTTCGTTGTTTTTTTAGTTCAAGGTCAAAATGATTTTCATTGGAGTTACATTTAACTGGAGCAATTTTTTTCTTGCATAAAAATGAATGCTTTATCTAACTCACTCACAAACTACCAAAGACAGTTCCTCCCCAGGGAAATTAGTGAAATTAAGAACGCATTTCTCTGAAAATCTTTTGAGTTTCATTTATTTCTTGTGAAATTTTTTGCTGTCAGTTTGCATATGCAAAGTCACGAGGAAAAAAGAAATGCTCTCAGGTAAACCAAAATTTCGCTAAAGTTTCAGAAAGCATGTTTAAGAGTTTTCCTTTTTAAGTTGGGGCACGTTTTTAGCTTGTTATGCAAAAACTATCAGTGTTAGATTCGCTATTAAGATGGTATATTTTAAACGGAAAGCGCAAAAGTTGAATGGGAAATGAAATTCATGTTTCTCTATTAAATAACAAAAATGAAAGTTTACTTTTCTATTCTTTTTCTCATAACAAAAGGATACATTTAAATATCAACTGAATTCAGTTATTTTTTGACGGCAAAAATTTAAGGATAAATAATGACCGATAAAAATCATCTCTTCCCGAAGTAAGATAAAGCGAATTAGTTATACAGGATTATGGTAGACTTTCATTAATTCAAATACATTATAAAGTAATAGTAATTTAAAGTATGAAATTTGATTATTATTCGAACCAACAGATTGATACATATATAAAATTTTATTAATTTTGTAGCTTGTTTGCTCGTTTTAAATAGTCTGCTTATCTCTAACAATGTAAAAGCAAATTATTTAAGTTATTTTTATAGTAAATTTGATGGTGAAAATTTTGCATTTTTCGAATAATTACAAATGAGGAATCACATATTTTTTATCCATAGCTTAATAAATTATATACGACAGTAATCAAATGAGGAAGCACTTGATAGTAAGGATAAGGTAAACATTGATAACAACGAGCTGGGACTCGACTATTTTAAGCATCTTCTCTACTGTATCACGTAAAGATATTTCAAGATCTATAAATTCAAAGTTTACCAGCCTACACATACGTCGAACCTAGTGTGTAAATTTAGAGATTCTGTTATCAAGTAGCTAGATCTACTTCAACGGCAGAAAGCGACTTCTTTTAAATTTCGCACAGACTTGTAAAAAAATGAAAATTTCGTTCCCTGATAAGTTTCATTAACCGAATAAGGACCGAGTTATTTTGTAACCAACGGTATTTCGGACGAGTTAATTCGGATTATGTCCTTAAGCGGTTAATGACTTGTTCTAAAGAGCACGAAAATTATTCTAACGTGACAATGTTTATAGGATGGATTTCATCTGTAAAATGCGACATGCGTGATGCAAATATCGTTCAAACACTCTACAGGGCATACCGTTTGTTTAGGACGAGTTAACTCGGGTTATGTCCTTAAGCGGTTAATGACCTGTTTTAAAGTACACGAAAATTATTTTAACGTGACAATGTTTATAGGATGTATACCATCTGTAAAATGCGACATACGTGATGCAAATATCGTTCAAACACTCTACAGGACAGACCGTTGCAGTACCAAATTGGCAGGTAGTTTCTTCTTGAGTAGTTAATACTCACCCAGAAAGAATTTTATTAGATTTAAAGGGCAAATGTTTAATTAGATTTTTCTTTAAAAAACAACTTTTTCTAAATTCGGCTTTTTAATCAAAATATTAAAGTTTATCCTCAATAACTTCGGAGCATATTATTGTATAAAACCTATTTTTATATCTCTTTAAAATTAGCTTTTCAAAGATCCCGGAGTTATTTTCGTACATTTTTTTTTCTTAGATTTTAAAAATATTTTTATTATATTTTTCAATGGTTTAATTACTCCATTTATATACTCATGCGTTGCGACGATAATAAATACATTGTTTTTGTATAAATTCGAATATCCTTTAAATTATTTTTGGATGGACTTCAAAAATTTGAATTTTGAACATATAGTGCGGGCGAAGCAAGCGCTACACTAGCGGGAGAATGCTTAACGTCCTAGACCTGAATACACATTACATTGCATCACCTATATCCCCATGTTTAGAGCCAATTGGCTCCTTTCCGGTTTGGATGGATGGAGGTGAATTTCATTTTTTAAAAAGGAAAATACATATAACTGGGACAAAAACAACTAAAAATGAGAAAAAGAAACAAACACTATACACGAACAACACGGAAAAAGAAACAATATGAAAAATAAAGAAATAAAAAAACAGTGAAAAAAATTAGAAAAGTCATAAGTTGCCGAAATTGTGTGTCAGCCTGGGTGGATGCATGCTCATTCATGTTCTTCTACAATGAGATTGTTCCCGCCACACTTGAAACGCATTATAAGTCGAAGACGGAGCCTGAATACACATTACATTACATATGTGTTTAGAGCCATTTCGCTGCGTTCCGGTTTGGATAGATGGAGGTGAATTTTATTTTTTTTACAAAGAACAAAAACAAATAATAATTAAAAAAAGAAACATATACTGGACAAAAAAGAACAACACAGAAAACAAAACAAAACAGAAAAAATAAAAACACGTAGAGTAATAAAAAGAATAGTCAAAAGTAGCCGGAAGTGTGTGTCAGTCTGGGAGGAAACGTGCTGAATGATTATCTTCTACAATGAGATTGTTCTCATCACATATGAAGCGCATTAGAAGTCGAAGTCGGGTTCTTGATTCGCGAGAATGTTTTTCAACCATTGCAATTTACGTGACACTTAGGAGTTTGTAAATGCCAGGAGAGGGTAAACCAACATTTTGTGGCATAGTGGATTGGATCTCCTTTTCCTCCGCTCGAGCAGTTGTCATGTGTTCGAAGATTGAAGCGATGAAGGTATGAAGACAACAGGACATTGAATGAACTTGCGTCTCGAACCCGCGATCCTCTGATCCCAGAACAGCACCATAGTCCGGTCCTTAAAACTTTAGGACCGGACCGCGGTAGAAATTAATTTTATAACTATAATCAGTGACAGCTGACCCCATATTCATATTTTAGTTATTTATATGCCACTGAAAGCTCGGTGAAATTTTTATGTTAAATTTTTAACCGAATTCATTAGTTCAAATAAAACAGAATCTTAAACCAAAACTAGTTTGAGATAGGGGAAAAAGTGAATTGTTCAGGGTTTTAT